>PVJC01006991.1:0-53037 GCA_004026665.1 Murina feae | reverse complement strand
TAGAGTTATGGATTTGTAACTGGCATGTTTTAAATTTCTGTTGAAGTAAAATGAAATGAGGGCAACAAGAAATATGTTTTGGTTTGTTTTTTACATAGGACTGATTTAAAACAAATTATCCAAACAACTGCAGAGCCAAATTATAGCAATCATGTTTCATAAACTTTCTTTTAAGTATCCATTTATTCAAACATTTTTTTGAAGCAGACGTTATACTTGCTGCCTGAGGATTTCATAACCTTGAAGCTATGAGAGATACATCCTATATAATAAAATCCTATATAATAAAAAGCTAATATGCAAATTGACCAAATGGCAGAATAGCCAGTCGCTATGATATGCACTGACCACCAGGGGACAGACACTCAGTGCAGGAGCTGCCCCCTGGTGGTCAATGCACTCCCACAGGGGGAGCAGTGCTAAGCCAGAAGCCCGGCTCATGGCTCGCAAGAGCAGCAGAGGTAGCGGGAGCCTCTCTCACCTCCGCAGCAGTGCTAAGGATGTTTGACTGAAGACTCCCAGACTGTGAGAGGGCGCAGACTGGGCTGAGGGAACCTCCTCCCCCTCCAGTGCATGAATTTCATGCACTGGAATTTCATGCACTGGACCTCTAGTACAAATATAATTATGGCAAAGAGAGTTAGTTAGGATATAAAATTTTAAGTGCCCAATAAATATTTGCTGAATGAATTTTAAAAGTAATAGAAAGAAAAGCCTGTGAATCTTAGAATCCAGAGTAGGGTATGCATGGTACAGTGAATAAAGTGCTAGCAGCCTGCCATTTGTTGTGTGGTTTACTATATTTCAGGTAGTGCACACCACCTAGCCAGGCTCTGAAGGAGGTAGTACTACTATTTTAAAGTTGTAGGAATAAATTTAGAGACTTTAGGAATTAGGGATGCTGAGTGAGATATGAATCCAGGTGTTCTAACTATCAGTACCTGCTGCTCACCAGTCTGCTGGAGTGAACCAGGTGGCCCTAAGAAATTCCTCACCATAGCATCCACTGTTATTCTCCATTATCATCTGGACCACTGTTGGTCTCACTATGCTCCAAACACAGATATGTTCTTTCAGTTCCTCAAGGCATTTATACCGGTTGTTCCTTATGCTTGTAAGGCTTGGTGCCCTACACTCCCCACCCCAATCCACACACACACTGGCTGATATATGTTTGAGAGAGGATGGCATCAATATATCCTCCTGAACCTAACCATCCTGAATGAAATAATAAAACTGAATTTATTTTTAATTGTAGAAAAAAAGGACTTTAAAATTAAATTAGGAAGCCAAGAAATATTCCTATTTCTCACTGGAAGGGAGCAGTCCTATTTGAGAAGAAGTTATTTTAAGGCAATCATGACAACAGACTTTAACCTCTAAGAAAACACACCTGAATTCTTGTCTATGAATATACTTCTAGTATGGAATCATAAACAAGGTACACTGAGATTTGACAAATGAATTAAAACTGTGGAATCTTTTTCTACATTTTTTTTTAGCACTCAGCAGGATGTCAATTCTAATTTATATGAAATAGTAAATCTTTATGGGTAAAAACTCAGTGGGAGTCTATTTATAACTGTAGAAACACCTATCCTGAAAGATAGGTAAAGAGGCTGCCAGAGAGATCTCTAGCTTAACTTCCCAAATAAAACATCTCATTTTACAAGAAATGTAAATTTCCAGAACATTTAACTCATTTTTAAAATGTAGGTGAAGCACTATATTCCAAAGCAGTATTAATACTTTTTGAATTATATGAAATGCCAACTATTTGTTCATTAAATTATTTTTTGAGCACTGAACATGAGAAACTGCTTCTGGACAAAAATGAATTAACAATAATAATTAGTCTATTTGCTTTCTGATTTTTTTTCTCTCATCAATGAAGAAACAAAGAAAATGCTAGGTTCTTATAGGTACCATTCAGAATCAAATAATGTAGTTCAAAACTTAGACACCAGTTAGTGACTGGCACATAGCAAGGACCTAATTAAGCTAGTATCACAAATGATCTATTATTATCATCATCATACCCATCATCAGTTTAGCAAATCACAATGCTCTTTAAATATTTTTTAATGCATATTTACTTTAACCCTACCAGACCGCTATACCGATTTTTCCGTAATTTCCGAATCTGCCGCTATACCGCTTTGCCTAGGTACTTTGCCTAGTACGCGAAAATAATGCGCCACAAACTAGAAATAACCAACCAATCGTGGTCAAACCTCATGGTTAGCCATTGCAAATGTCTGCCCCCATGTGTTTGAATTGACTTTGTGTGGTTTAAGGGACAGTTAGGTTCAGGGCTTCAGGTCTGGTAGGGTTAAAATAAGCTTGGAAAACTTTGATAAAATTAAAATTCCATTAGAAGACTGAACAATATATTTTTTTCAGTTCCAAATCCTATAATCTAAGGAAACATATTGGTTCAGAAATTAAATATGGTTTTGTATAACTTTAAAACCTGACCATAGGATATCCTTTAAAAACTTGCATATACGATATCAACTAGCTGCTTTAACCAGATTTCAATTCTCAATAGTAGCAGTCTAATTTCTTATACATATTATCTCAACTAAATAGTACATTCAAATGAAACCAAAGCACTCTCTCTGGGACACCAGATTTATATCTAGGGAAACCTTTTTTCTTCTTCTTTTTTTATTGTCAAAAGTTTTACATATGTCTCTTTTTCCCCCCGATTGACCCCATCCTCCCTCCTCCCCCCAGCCATTCCCACCCTGAGAAAGCCCCCACTGCCCCAGTGTCTGTGGCCATTGGTTATGCTAATATGCATGCATACAATTCCTTTGGTTGCTCTCTAACCCTCCCCAACCTCCCCTGCTATTTCTCTCTGGATCTATTTTTGTTCATCAGATTATGTTGATCATTTTTTCCCATATATGAGTGAGATCATGTGATATTTATCTTTCTCCAACTGCTTATTTCATTTAGCATAATACTCTCCAGTTCCATCCATGCTGTTGCAAAAAATCAAAGTTCCTTCTTTTTTAGAGCAGAGTAGTATTCCAGTGTGTAGATGTACCATAGTTTTTTAATCCACTCATCTGCTGATGGGCACTTAGGTTGTTTCTAAATCTTAGCTATGGTAAATTATGTTGCTATGAACATTAGGGAAACCTTTAAGAACAAAAGTCCAGTACAATTATATCTGTCAACCAAGCACCTACGACATTAAGTTATAGAAAGGAGAAAGGAACCCGGCAAAAGGCATAGCAACAGAGAGGGCATTGCGGAAAGGGAGAGAGTGGCTTTTTCTATATATTTTCATGTATTTCAGGAAGATGAGAATTCTCTTTTCTCTGTCCATATCTCAGATTCTTTCCCTCTTACTTCTTCTATGCTATTATCAAATTCTCACTACTACTTTTTAAATTCCATGCCTTTTACAATAGTCTTCAATCATTCAACTTTTAGGACTGCAAATAGTCCCAGCTCATAAGGAACAGACAGGGGAAAGGCCTTGAAACACTAGCCAGTTAGTGTCAAAGTAGAACAGGAACCCTGGTTTTCTCTCTCCTACGTCAAAGTTTGCTCTAAGCATATTCAATGTCTTCCCAAAACACCCTCTCAACCTCCCTCTATATCTTTCTAAATACTGAATTCATGTCTCATTCAAATAGATGTCTCAGAAGAGCTTGCTTTTCTCTTAGGATTCATAAGATTTTTGTGAAAAATATTCCTTAATCTGCCAACATACTAAATAAAAAATAATACTGCATTTTCTCTAAATGATGGGACATCTACGGAATACAAGTAAATGTTAAGAGAAGGAGTCCTTATTTACTATAAAATAAGTTTGGAAATGCCAGGTTTAAAAAGTCAACCAAGGTGTCTGTCAGGAGCTGAGGGAAATGGGAAAGGGAGGTTACTATTGAATGAGCACAGTTGCAGTTTTGGAGGATGAAAAGAGTTCTGGAGATGGATGGTGTTGATAGTTGCACAAGATTATGAATATCTTGAATACCACTAAACTGTACATTTAAAGATGGTTAAGATGGTAAATGTTTTGTATATTTTACTTCAATCTAAAAAGCAAAAAAAATATTTTTTAAAAATTCCAAAGTTTCTTCACTGCAAAACTTCTCAGAATCTTCTAAATGCCAAAATGAATGTGTGCCTCTCCAAGGGGAACAGGGGCTTATACCAGAGTGTTTAGGATTGGTCTACTTGCAGCAGAAACTTCAAAAGACTTAGCAAACCAATTTTTGTTAAACAAGATACTAGGCTGGATGCTACAGAAGATACAATAATCAAAAACAGTCACTAACTCTACAGTATTCTGGGTTTGCTCTATTGCATTCAACCATCTCAGGAGGCAGTGGTGCTAACCCAAGCAGGTCATGAAAATTCAGGTTATTTATTGATTTTTAAATTTGTTGGGCATAGTGTGTGGATGTGGAACCTGATATACCTGTAATAAAGAAATCAGTCATCAGTCCTAATGCATAATATTTTATCAGTAAAAAATGTTGAAATGGCTCTAATTAAAATTATCTATTTACAGTGATTGTGAGAGGATGTCAAAGTCACTTTCCTCTTTATAGCATAACTATGAGTTAAATATTTGTATCATTGCTGTATGAAAAGATACGTTATACCCGAAGATGGTCTTTAATATTACAGTAAAAGCCACATAAGATAGACCCATTAAAAACACACAATTGATAAGGCTTACCTTTCCCACATACTTTTATTTTTTAAGCATGAAAAATTAGTTTAGACTTAGGCTGTGGTTAGAAAATAATTTTAATGTGCACCTTTACCCTATAAAAGGGAAACTAATGGTTCTCTGAAGGATTGTTGTACATGACTGTCAAAAGTCCCTTCCAGCTCTAATCTTAACTAATAAAAACGTAATACTGAAATTAACCATCCCTTCGGGACGCCTACCAGCCAATCAGAGTGACTGTATGCAAATTAACCCAGCCAATATGGCAGCCGCCACTCACGGAGTAAACGGCAGCTTCCATTGCAGCAGGAGTGAAAGTGAAACTGTCTGTGTGCCGGCTCGGGTTATCCCTGCCTCAAAGCAAAACATGTTTGCAACAAAATAACAATCATAGAATCCTTGGGAGCTGAAGGAAACAGCAGGCCAAGCCTGAGTCTAAGGGTAACATTGTCTCATTATAGAAGCCGCGAGCTGAAGCAGAAACGAGGTTTCTTATTAGGCCTCACCTTAAAGGAACAGCATCAATTATAGAAGATAAACAAACCCCAGAAACCTGCTTCCAGCCAGCCTTGCTGAGACATTGGGTCAATGGGAGCTGTGGGCAGCCTTAAAGCCCCTCACCCAGGCTGGTCAGGCACGCCAGCAGGTGGACATCCCCAGAGGGGTCCCAGACTGTGAGAGGGCACAGGCCGGGCTGAGGGACCTCCCGAGTGCACAGAGCGGCTGCAGGGCGGAACAGTGCAGGACCCAGGACCAGTGAGTGGGAAAGAGGCGGCAGGGTTGGTGGCCTGCTTGGCGGCTGCCCAGGCCCTTTGCAGGGCACCGGGGAGCAGGAAAGCAAGGCTGCAGAGGCCAGGGTCCTGCTTGGCAGCTCCCCAGACCCCTTGGCGGCACTGGGGAGTGGGAAAGGAAGGCAGCAGGGGACGAGTGAGTGGGAAAGATTCGGCGGCCTGCTTGGCAGCTCCCCAGGCCCTTTGGGGGGCACTGGGGAGCTGGAAAGCAAGCTCTTGGGGGCTAGGGGCCTGCTTGGCGGCTCCCCAAGTCCCTTCCGAGGATCAGGGAGCAGGAAAAGGCTGGCCTGACCACGAGGCTGGGTTTTCCCTTTCTGGTGCTTGGAGGAAGATGGGAAGTAGGTAAGCTTGGGAGGCGGGCAGCACTCAGTCCTGGCCACAGCTCAAAAAAGAGAACAACATGCAGGGGAGGGCAAGAGTCTGAGAGATCAACATAGAGGGGGTGCCTGCTCCAAGCCTCCACAATGTGCCTGGGGGCAGGCCCCCAGCAGGTAGACACATACAGGAGGACTGCTCCAAGCCTCAGATGCGGCTGGGGGCAGGTCCCCAGTGGCGACACACACACACACACACACACACACACATACACACACGGCGCCTGGCAGACTGGGGCCATCATAGGACATCCACTGAGGGGTTCCAGACTGTGAGAGGGGGAAGGCTGGGCTGAGGGACCCCCACCCTCTCTCCGTGCATGAATTTTGTGAACCAGGCCCCTAGTATAATATAATTAGCATTAAAACAAAAGGTCATATTAGTTAGAAAAATAACAATTTATTATGTATAAGAAAATATACATAGGATCCAAAAATATTCAGTAATGACCAATTTGTCCTATCAATCACACTTTATATTTAAATTAATAGATGTAGAATGTTGTAAACCTACTGCCTTCATTTCCTCATCAATAACTCTTATCGTTAACTAGAGGCCCAGTGCATGAAATTTGTGCATGTGTGTGTGTATGTGTGTGTCCCTCAACCCAGTCTGCACCCTCTCCAATTTGGGACCACTCAAGGTATGTCCAACTGCCATAAATGGGCAGTCAGACATTCTTCTCACAATCCAGGACTGCTGGCCCCGAACCGCTTCTGCCTGCCAGCCTAATCACCCCCTAACCACTCCCATGCCAGCCTGATCAACACTAAACTGCTCCCCTGCTGGCCCAATTGCCCCTAACTGCCCTTGCCTGCTGGCCTGGTGGCCCCCAATTGCCCTCCCCTGCTGGTCTGATCCCCCACAACTGCCCTCCCCTGTCGGCCATCTTTGACCACATGGGGGAAGCCATCTTGTGTTGGAGTGATGGTTACTTAGTATATTACCTCGTTATTAGATAGGATTCCCTATAAACCAGTGCCTATTGAAGCCACACTACTGTATTTTTTTCCAAACTATAAGAGAACATTTATTTGGTAAATCACAGAGGTAGAAAAAGTAATTCCTAGAATAAACAGGCTTAGGAAACATGTCATAGAGGTAAAAGAAGAGCCCTTGGAGCTTGGGAGTAAGGAAAGGAAGAAGGGAGAGTGCACCAGGTCCTCCATCCTACTGAAATGTACTCTTAAAGGCCATGTATAACTTAATTTAAAAAAAAATCTAATAGCTTCTTCTCCTTTCTCATCTTCCTTAATCTCTCTACATTTGACAAGTTTAATTCCTTCCTTCTTAAAAATCTTTCCTCGTTAGGTTTCTATAATTCCCCAAGTGTGTTTTATGGAGCACTAGCCTCTATGAAGTATTCTGGGGAAGAAGAGGGTTCAGCAAAAAATTAAATCTGCAAACCATTACTTCATTTATTTCCATCTTGGAGATTTGCCATGTATGTTAACATACTAAAAAACAAATAATTCTTGCAATGAACTAATTTAATTGTAACAGAGTTGTAGAATTTAACCACAGCACCAATTGCCTTTCCTATATGCCCTGTTACCACACTATAGATCTAATGTTTAGTAAAACAAAACTCTCAGAAATACTATACCTGTTTCTTTGATTCTCCCTTTTAGTTGTTTTTTTCCTCTTATACTTCAAATATGGGCTTCCAAGTTTCCCTCATCAATCATTTCTTTCCTCTACACTCTATCCTTGAGAGACTCATCATCTATGCCCAAGGCTTCAACCGTTACCTATGTATCTGGAACATTCCCAAACTCATTCCTCATGAGCACCACTTTTATTCCTCCAACTGCCAGCTGACCATTTCTAACTGGATAGCCTGTTCTCCCCTCAAAATTGGTATGTTTAAATTTGAACTTTTTCTTCCTAAATAACAGGTAACCCTTCTGACTTACTATTTTTGCTAAATTCTCCTGGTTTCCCAGTCATGCAGGCTTGAAAGCTCAGAGTCATAATTTACTTAGCCCTTTTTTCTCATCTCTACTTCATCACTTACGAAATTCTTTAAAATCCCCTCTTCTGCCTCTCTCATCCCCAATCCATTCTGCATATTGCCAAACACTTTCAACAGTTTAAAATTGTCAGTGTGCCACAGGTAGTTAACACAGGACTTTCCAGGAGGACATAGTTAATTGTTGTACAATCTTATGAGATAGGTACTGCTGCCTCCATGTTGTTGATGGCAAAGTGGGACACTAAGGTTAAGTAACTTCTGAAGATCATGTAGTTCATAACCCAAACTTCTCAACCCATCCAACTACTAGTATTTCCCTACCCAAATTTCTATACCATCTAAATTGGTATATTCATTATAAATGAATATATTTATATCCTGGCAAGAGTCACAAGAATGATTTTCCTCATTGAAGTGATAATGCCTTCTTTGAAGCCTATGTGACTACTCTGGCATACACTGCTCATTCTTCCCTCAGAGTTACTATCCAATCACAAGTGAGTATCAGGGAGACCCTATGTGTCTATGTTTGGGATATTTCTGATTTACATTTGCTTTCTCACTATTATGAACAGGGCACTCAAAAGTATTTCAATCTAGACAATAAACTATAAGGTCCTTCCACACATATCATATCATTTTATTGAAGCAACAGACAGTTTACGTATGTGTTTTAACTTTGCAATTAAATTACGCTCCTTGATGGTGGAAAATCAGTCTTAAGACTCCTTAATAGTTCTCTTCTTTCAGAAGTTGCTAACTTATATCAAACAGCACAGTCTCTTGCATGTGTGACTACAGACTGGTTTTAGAAATGAGGTGCCTTTGCCTGTGTTTTGTTTCCTAATTAAATCCTGGCTTTTAGATCAAAAGAGAAAAAATACCAGTATACATTTTAAATTAATTCATGTATTTAACTTATATAGTTACTCGTGCTTGAAAAATAACAGGTATTTAATATATTGTAAGATGAATGAATAATGTACCATAATATTTCAGACTGTAGCCAACATCACTAAAATATTTCAATAATGTAAAGGTAATAAGATACTTTAAGTACAACGAGAAAGTGAATCTAACAACAATTACCAAGAAAAAATACACTGTAACATATTTCACTGTTATACAAAGTGGGTGATGACACATTATTTTCCACATACAACTATCATGGAATACAGGCACTGAAACAGACCACAGTGATAATGAAAATCAGCTGACCTAAAGAAGAAAAAAAAACAACTAAAAAAAAAATCATCCTATTCTTTACCATACATATGCTTGTCAGTCTATTCAAAAGTGATAGCAAGTTCTCCTATTTAAGAAGAATACACTCTGTCTATGAAGAAACAATTGTTTAGCTTGCCTGTGCTCTGCAGTCCTATTCAGCTTGCATAGGCAATTTGCATCAACCTGTGACTAGGGATACTGTCTTTAGTGGTGTTCCAGATAGCTATGACCTCATGTGTTCTTAAGATTGAGGTTCTCATTTCTAAATTAATGTCTCTGGCACACACATGAATTCGTACTTGAATGCAATTGTGTTATATTAATTATTGCTTATTAAAATTTTAAATCCTAATAAATAATTTATCAGCTTACTTAGGATCAGCATGACAAATTATTCAGAGATAGAGCTCTGTACAATAAGCAGGAATAAGATGGGCAAATGTAACAAATATATCAGGATCAGTATATAATATTAAACACCAATACCAGTAAAAGATAACATAAAATCCTGCAACTATGCAACACATATCATCTAAGCTAAGGATGTTAATTAATATAATCACTGGTGTTATTCATTTCAAGAAAATGCTGAATGCTCATAAAAAGTGGTTATAGAATATAAATCCATAAGCACAAAAACATTTAGTATTACAAGACAGAAAGCAAAAGATAATGTTTCAAAGACCAGAAATAAAGATAACCAATAATAATTCAGAATAACTAACACCGTTAACAGATATAAGTCAGACAAAAGTATGGGTTTCTGGACTTCTCATTAAAAGAATTAGATTTTTATTTTCAGAAAGTATGACTACAGCATAAAATGTTTCTTAAGGAAAATCATAAAATTATTTTTCCCCAGTATCTTCAAAAGCAACTCAACAATGGTAAGGAAATATGTAATAGCTCTACACATACACGCACATGGAAATACCAATGTGTATGCTGACCTTTTGTGGCCTAGTTTACTTTTTTTCAGGTGGAAACCCAGGTAAAGGTTAATTTAGAGAATCAATAATGATCCTAGAAATTAGTAGAAGATAATGAAGAACATGGGTTCTTCATCAAGTGAGGTGCCAGTGATATTCTTTTAAATGGTATTTTGATCACAACTATTTTTCCATAGCTACAGAGTTACCAGGTTTTGTTAATGTTTTTCCTTCTGTATCTCTTCTTCCCCCTACCCATAGTCATCTGTCAATATCCTAGTTTAGACCCATATCACTCGTTAAGTAAACCAATAATTGGTCTTTCTTGGGCATTCTGTAACCCTTCCCTCATGCATCTTGCTCTAATCAATCCTGTGCACTATAACTCATCCATGCAACAAACGTTTATCAGGCTCTTATCATGGACCTACTATGTGAGTGCTTTAATATTCAATACCTGCCAAAGCAATAGAAATCAGCAGGTAAACTTCCCATATGTGCTTCTGAGATCATGAAATTGGCTATGCATCTGATTATGTTTCTTTGCAGCAGTTGTGGGGAAGAACTAATTGCAAGCAGGCAGCAAAAAAACAAAGGCAGAATTCTACCCAAAGTTATTGTTATGATTATTGCCCATTGGAGCCAATACAGTCTTTTTCTTGGCACGCTTAAGTGATAAGACTTGAAACATTCATTTCATATTCCAGTATTCAGACTATTCACTCATGAATGAAGTTAATGGTTTTAATCATTTTTCATAAGCTTTTATGTGCACAGAACTTAATGCCTTCCAGGAACAACTCTACTATTAATGGCTTTAATCTAGCAAATACTGAATACTCTGGACTTTAACCAATTTTAATGTATACTAGTAAGCTTTTATGTCCCAAGGCTTCACATTTGTATATCCATTGTTTTTAACCTGGATTACATTTCTATAGAAAAAGGCTATATATGGCAGGTAATTTCTCAAGGAATTCCTAAATCTATTTAACCTCATAACATGACTAAAGTATACCTAATATGCAGTGAAAACTATTATTAATAATCACAAACAGCCAGGTTCTCTTTAAGCTATTTTACATACATTGCCTCATTTAATCCTCACAGCAACTGACAGGAAAATTGCTATTACAACCATGTTTACAGAGAAGTAAACTAACAGAGACTAAATACTGGGCCAAGGACCAATAGCTAAGAAGTACCTGAGCAGGGTCTCCAACCAACCCTCAGCCCAGCCTGTGCCCTCTCACAGTCTGGAACCCCTCAGGGGATGTCCACCTGCTGGCGTGCCTGGCCAGCCTGGGTGAGGGGCTCATGGCCCTTTCAGGCTGCCCACAGCCCTTCAGGGTTCAGGTCCCTACTGGGGTGCCTGGCTAGAAGCAGGTATCTGGAATTTATTTAACTTCTATAATTGAAACTTTGTTGCCTTGGTCCCCTGCTTGAAATCTGGGTTGCCCTTGGCAACCCAAGGTCCCAGCCTGGCAGGTATCTGCGGTTTATCTTCTATAATTGAAATTTTGTAGCCTTGAGTAGCGCTCAGGGCCCACAGGGCCCTGGCTTCCTCCATTGTCCGGGGCAACTCCAGCTCTGTGGCTGCCGGCATCTTAGTGGAGTTAATTTACATATTTGCTCCTGATTGGATGTGGGCATGGCTTGTGGGTGTAACGGACTGATGGCTAATTTGCATATTACTCTTTTATTAGATTAGATAGAATTTACTTCAGGATCTGTCTATATGGTCAGAGCCCCTGGATAAGCTGAAGAATATAGACTTCCCCATGTGTCTCAAAAATATATGCTTCCTAAATAAAAAAATTTAAAAAATGAGTTGTCTGGCTTAAAGCAAACAAAAAAATAACACAAAACAAAAATCTAGGTCAGGAAGTTAGCTACAAGGGCAAATATTGCCATGACTTCTAATCACTCCAGAAATATACTGAATTACATAACATATTGTTGTTGTTAATTCTCACCAAGGGTATTTTTCCATTGATTTTTTTAGAGAGAGTTGAAGGGAGAGGGAAAAAAGAGAGAAACATTGATGTGAGAGATCTATATTAATTGGCTGTTTCTCATACACACCTCAATGGGGGCCAGGGATCAAACCTGCAACCCAGGTATGTGCCATTGACTAGAATGGAGCTTGCAATCCTTTGGTGCACAGGCAGATGCTCTAATTACTGAGAAACACAGGCAAGGGCTTGAATTAAATTTTGATTTCAGTTTTTAGTGTTGTCTTATATTTACTGGGGCAAAGTTATAGCTTGACATTTTCATCTGTTCATTTTCTCCCTTCCAAGTACTAACCAGGCCTGACCCTGCTTAGCTTCTGAGATCAGACGAGACTGGGTGCGTTCAGGGTGGTATGGCCGTAGACTCATCTGTTCATTTTCTGTCAATTTTCCTCCACCACTGATCTTGGCAATACTAATCTTAGTAGCACCATCTTGCCCCAAGAAACAAAGATTCAAAGAAGCTACTAACAGGTTCAGATCACAAAGATTCACTGTTCTGTATGGGCCTATTTTTAGACTAGTTTTTCTGTGAAGAAAAGAAGAACAGGGATGGGTGAAGGACTGGAGGAAGAAGAGAAGAAAGCTCAATGACGATACAAATTAAAGTAAAAGAAATAAAGAAACATAAGTCTCCAAGGAAGAGGGAAAAAAATAAAAATCCTTGAAGGTGTGAAGTATGAATTATTTGTTGACCCCATAACTTGCAGACAATTGTGGTTAATAATCCTGTATACCTTAATCACCTTTTATGGAAGCACAAGTGTGAAATAAAAATCTAGCCCTTAACCAAGGTGTAAGTGAACAGAACAGCTGTGGAGCAGCAGAAAACATAGGGCTGTGATCACACTATATGAACCTACAAACTAGGGACAATACCTCCTTTTCCCGTGACTTGCAGCTTGACTTTAGAATAATCATTTCTGCTTAAAAACAATCTGCACAGAACAAAGATGGTAGCATAGGTAAATGCCAATACTTGCTCCTTCCCACAACCACATCAAAATTTTAACTGAAATACAGAACCATGAACATTCAGAACTAACTGAAATCTGGTTGAATGGAAGTCGTACAACTAGAGAAGTAAAGAAAAAAGTACATCAAAACAGGTAGGAGGGGTGGAAATGCATAACAGGCTGGTCTGACATCCATATGTGGCATTATTTTTAATCAGGAGGGAGACTGTCTCTGCAGAGGCCTCCCAGCCGCACACCAAACTCCACTCCCAGAGTTCCAGAGCTGGAGAGAGAAGTCCCGTAACTTTGGGTTATAAAAACCATCAGGGATTGTGACTGAGTGACATGGAGGCTGCTGGAGTCCCAGTAAGTTCTTCTTAAAGGGCCAGCACACGAAGTTACACAGTGTGCTTTCCCTGAGCTCCAGCGATGGGGTAAGTAAGTGCTTGAAGGGAACCAGGAACATATGGGGAGGAACTGGATTATCTGGCATCTGGGCAGGAACTTCCAGATGGCTTGCAGTGTGCTCGCTGGGGTCATTGTTCCTGTGCTGGGCCATCCCCCATCACAGAGCTGACTGGTAGCCATATCTGAGTTTCCATCACCTTGGCCCACACTGTTCCCTATGCCCTAGATATTCCCTGAGACCCTATCCCATCCAATTTGCAGACTCACCCGAGTTGTCTGCAGTGGCTTTCACATATGAATGGCCTGTCCAAGCTCAGGTTTCAGACTTTGCTAAAATCTCCCAAACAAGCAGCAGTTGGCATCAGCATGCCCTAAACCTATCAGTGAAAGGCCCAAGACCTGGCACTAACATCAACCTGCCTTGCTTCACAGCTGACCCTCCACAGGCACTTTTAAGCCCAATACAAGTAGAAGCCATCTGCAGGTCTCTCTGTAGCTTCTGCCAGGTGGTCCCAGGCAGTGGCTGACTTTGCATCTCCTGGGAAACCCCAAAACCAGTGTACCCAATGGGCAACTTCAGGCCATACTAGATTACAACTCTGCACATCCACAAGCTACACACTCGAGGGTCAGACTCAGTGAGCGCCAACAGCTCCACTAAAGCAAGTCCTGCTCTATAGGGATGTCTCCTACACAGCATGTGTGCAGCTGTTCCACTGTAGTCCCAGCTGGTCCTCACACAGCTAATTGGCCTGGAGGTCAATTCCTCCCAGCAACACCAATAGCAATCAACTACAATAAAACTGTGCACACAGCCCAGGTGACTTGGAGCCTGAGTCACTGCACCTTACAGGACATCTGCTACACAAGGCCACTCTACCAATTCCAGGAGACATTGCAACTCTACCTAAGGCATAGAAACAAATACAGGGAAGCAGTCAAAATGAGGAGACAAAGAAACATGTCACAAGTGAAAGAAATGAAAGTAAGCAAACTACTGGATATAAAGTCAAAACAATGGTTTTAGGTTTGCTCAAGGATCTTAATAAGAGCTTCAAGAGACTTATGGGAGTTTCAAGTTAGTAACACTTTCAAGGATCTTAGAATTTCAAAGACACAAAAAAGGCCAAGTCAGAAATTATTAATAAGCGTACAATAACTGAAATGAAGAACAATTTACAGGGACTCAAAAGTAGAGTAGAGGATTCTGAGAATCAAATCAGCAATTTGGAATATGAGGAAGCAAAAAACACCCAATCAGAAGCAAAAAGAAAAAAGAATAAAAAAATAGAAGCATCTGGGACAACTTCAAGCGTTTATGGGGGTGCCAGAAGGAGAAGAGAGCAAGATATTGAAAACCTATTTGAATAAATAATGACAGAAAACTTCCCTTACCTTGTAAAAGAAATAGACATACAAGTCCAGGAAGCACAGGGAATCAAAAACAAGTGGAACCCAAAGAAGCCCACACCAACACACATCCTATATAATAAAACCATAATATGCAAATTGACCAAATGGTGGAATGACTGGTCACTATGAACTGACCACCAGGAGACAGACACTCAACATAGGAGCTGACCCCTGGTGGTCAGTGTGCTCCCACAGGGAGCCCACCACTCAGCCAGAAGCCAGGCTCATGGCTGTCAAGTGCAGCAGCAGTGGTGGGAGTCTTTGTGGCAGCACTAAGGAGCAGCGAGCTCAGCAGTAGGGAGCAGCAAGCAGGCAAGTGGTAAGGAGCGAGGGGTCCCAGACTGCAAGAGGGCAGATGTCAGGCTGAGGGATCCCCCCACCCCTAGTGCACAAATTTTGTGCACCAGGCCTCTAGTCATAAATAAAATGGCAAGGGTTAAAATTAAAGAGAGAATCTTAAAAGCAGCAACAGAAAAGCAGTTAGTTACCTACAAGGCAGCACCCATACTATTGTTAGCTGATTTCTCAATAGAAACTTTGCAGCCAGAAGGGATTGATGAGAAATATTCAAAATGATGAAGAGCAAGGAACTACAACCAAGATTACTCTACCCAGCAAAGCTATTTAGAATTGAAGGGCAGATAAAGAGCTTCACAGACAAGGAAAAGCTAAAGGAGCTCATCACTACCAAATCAATATTATGTTGAAGGAGAAGAAGAAGGAGAAGAAGGTGAAGAAGAAGGTGAAGAAGAGGACAGAGAAAGAGCAAGAATGAGGAGATAAAAACCATGGACAATAAAATGGCAATAAATGTATATGTATCAACAACTGAATCTAAAAATCAAAATAAATGAACAAGAAATCTAATGAACAAAATAAACTGATGAATAATATAGAATCAGAGGCATGGAAACATGGAAGAGACTGACAAATCGTAGAGGGAAGGGAGGAGGGGAGACAGGAAGAGATTAACCAAAGATCTTACATACATAGATGCATTACCTATGGACGCAGACAATAGGATGGTGAAGGCCTGGGGCAGGGCGGGAACCGGGTGGAGAGGGACAATGGGGGGAACAAAGAAGGGCATTTATAATACTGTCAACAATAAATACTTTTTAAAAAGTAAAAACAATGTATCCTTGTGAATCATACTGTTATTCTTGAAACTGTACTTCTACCAAATAAATAACTTGTCCAATATTGCTCCAAGCAAACTGGTCCATGCACAAGTTAAAACAAAACTCCACAGTCTCTATCAAGTCAGAGCTACTGATGAGATATAAAACCAATACTGAGGACCATTTTTTAAAAGTCTGTGAATGGCTGTAGTGGTGATTGGAGTTTTTTTTTTTTTTTTAAATAAGTAATTTTAAAGTTTTTATTTTTAATGACACCAAAAATAATTTAGTTCTGCTGGTCAATCTTTATGATGGAGATGGAAAAGACAGAAAAGAGAACTGATGATAAAGATTCATTGCAAATGAGGAGGCATTATTAGAGCTATCCTAATAGAAATAATAATGTGAGTTGCTTTTGAGCCCTCAGAGGTAGCTTTTGTATCCCATAAATATTTTTTGTACACAGAAAATTATATTCAGAAGTTTACTTCCATTTTGGTTGTTAAATTAATACTTAATTTATGAAAATTACGAATTCAAAAAATTAGTACCAGCTTTTAAAGTTACCTTTAATTTTTATCCAATTTACAAATCTGTCAAAATCTATCACTTATGAGTAGCTTTCCATTAATTCTTTAGATTTTAAACTGCAATTATAATAGAATAGACTCTTTTTACCTTTTAGCTATTTCGACTACCTGATGGCAAATCTTTCCAATTACTTAAGAATTCTTACAAAACTAATAAAATAAACTTACAAAAACTGAACCTTAAATTCTTGTACATATTATATTAATGTAAATAAACTTATCACAAGCTACATCAACTCAATTACATATTTTAAATTGAAAGTACACTGACCAATAAGTGCATGAAAAGATTTACATCATTAGTTAATCATCGAAGAAATAAAATCAAAACCACAATGAGATACCTTTTCAAACCCACTAGGTTTGCTATATTGAAAAGACAACCAAGTGTTGGTAAAGATGTGGTGAAATTGAAATTCTCAAATATTGCTGATGGGAATGTTAAAGGGTGTGATCATTCTGGAAAACAATTTAGCAGTTCTCAAAATGTTAAACACAGATTTATCCTACGATCCAACAATCTCAGTCCTCAGGTAAGGTTGATTCTTGTTATTCATAGTAAGTAGTTCAATCTACACAGTCCTATGAAGATTGAAATAGAGAATACTGAACCATTTTATCTTTTGGGAAAATACAGGCTTAGGTTGTGAGTCTGTGGTCACAACATTTTCATCAACCAATCAATATATAACCTTAAACAGATATTTGTAAAACTTTATGAATATTCTAAACATCTACTGAACTGTACACTTTGAAAGGGTGAATTTTTGTCATATGTGAATTATATCACAATTTTTAAGAAATGGAATTACACTGAACCTGAATCTAATCGAGTCTCTAAGTTTGCAGGAAAACTGAGGAATAGAGGAAGAAATAAAATGACACTATGAAAAAGCAAAACTTAACCAAATTTAACATGTAGTATATTCTGCAGGATGTTAAGTCCTTTTCTTCCAACAAATCAATGGCATAGGAGAGAGAAAAGGGAATGAAGAAAGAGGGAACCTCAAGAATAAAAGACATTTTCAATAGTTGCCAACTGGTGGTCCACGGACCACTGGTGATCCGTGAGGTCCAAAAGGTTGGTGACTGCTGATTTAAGTGACAATCAAATGCAATGTGCAAATCCTTTTTAGATGTCAATTTGAACAAACCAACTATTAATCAGGGAAATTTGAATATGGATTGGGGATTAAGTGTTACTAAAGAATTACTGTCATATAATGAAGTAATGATTAGATATTCTTTTTTTAAAAATATATTTTATTAATTTTTTACAGAGAGGAAGGAAGAGGCATAGAAAGTTAGAAACATCGGTCAGCTACCTCCTGCATACCTCCTAATGGGGATGTGCCCGCAACCAAAGTACATGCCCTTGACTGGAATCTCTATCCACTGAACCAAACCAGTTAGGGTGATTATAGATATTCTTACCTGTTAGAGATTCATATCTACAAAATTTAAGAGGAAATGGTAAGATATCTGGGATTTGTTTTAAAATACTCTATTAAAACTAATTGGTGGGGAAGGATGGTGGTGACCAGATGTAATAAGAATGATATAGATTAAAAATGGTGGTGGAGTAAGTGGATGCTGCTCTGACACGCTCCCAGGACCAAATTGGAATTACAACTAAAACACAGAAAAACTTCTTAAATAATCAATAGAAGACTTTCGGGACAGAACCTGATAACTGAGGATAGAAAGTGGAGACCTTATAGAGACTGGTAGGAGGGGTGGAGGCTCAAAAGTTGTTGGCTGGGTACCCAGATGACAGCAACTGAAGTTCCAGAGAGATGACATCCCAGCTGTGGGGGATTGCCACTGAGAATACTAGAGTCTAATCCCCAAGCTGGGCCCCCCAACAGAGCACCACAACTGAGAAGGGTACCCACATAACATCTGGCTGTGAAAAGCTGTGGAGTTGCTGCCTGTCAGGGAGAGATGGCTAAAAATTTAGGCACCCTCTTAAAAAGCCAATGCACAAAATTCCTTGAGGAGTCACCCACCTCTGCCAGAGGGAGGAAATAGTGGATTAGAGGTGTGTGTGCAGAAGCCAGGATCAGGGGTTTAGGAGTAAGAACTCAGAAGGCAGACAACCTGACTTCCTATGCTGAGTCATTCCCTCATGCTGCAAAGGACATCTTTCTCACACAGGCATTAGCTATATAGGTGACTACCTAGGGGTTGACCCACTCTATTGAAAAATACCCTGTACCACTATGGGGAGTTTCTGAGGCCCAATAAGAGACTGAGAATAATAGCCTCCAGGCAGAAGCAATTGCCCTACCCTACAAAAAACCAAAACAAACAAAACAAAAAACTCCCCATACCTGTGGACAATTGCCTGGGGGCAATTCAAGACTAAATCCTACTAATCTGTAGGCAGCGGCAGTGTCTGGAGGCTTTGAGTTTTTGCCTGATCTAATTAGACAGAAAAAGTGTTTGACACTGTCCTGCACTAAAAATTGAGAGCCTTAGCAGATCTACCTAATACATAGTCACAAACCCAAACAGCCAAAATGAGACAAATAACCCACAAATTAAAGAACAAGAGAATTCTCCAGAAGAAGAGATAAAAGAAATGGAGATAAGAAAATTACCTGATACAGAGTTAAAAATTATATAACCTGGCTGGTATGGTTCAGTTGGTTGGAGCACTGTCTCATATATCAAAAGGTCAAAGGTTCAATTCCCAGTCAGGGCACATACCTAGGTTGTGGGTTCGACCTCCGGCCCTAGTCAAGATGCATGCTGAAAGCAACTGATTGATCTTTCTCTTTCTCAATCTCTCTCAATGTCCCCCCCCACTCTAAAAATCAATGAACGTCCTCAGGTGAATATAAAAAAAGTAAGCAGTATATGCCATTAATTTTTAAAGCACGGTGATAGGTACATAGGGGTCTTCTAGACTATCTTTTCTACTTTAATTAATGTTTGAAACTTTCTATAATGAAAAGTATTTAAAAAGTTCTAATTATAAAGCAGTCTTATTACTCTAGGACAGGGGTAGGGAATGTCCAGCCCAGGGGCTGTATGAGGCCTGTTGTGGAGCAACATTTGAGAGACAAGTCTGATTTTATCTGGCGGGGGCCTCCAAATGTTGTGGAGCAAAAATCATTTGGTTAAGGCATCAGAGGTTAATTGTTTGACCAAATACAGTAGGCTAATTATTAGGCTGATAATTTTGTATAGCCTGTGAATCTAATCTAATAAAAGAGTAATATGCAAATTAACCATCACTCCGACACCCAAACCACACCCACCAGCCAACCCACGCCCCCAGCCAATCAGAGTGGCCATATGCAAATTAACCCAGCCTAGATGGAGGCTGGCAGGAGGCTTCCATTGCAACTGCCTACTTAGGCCTGCTGGGCCTCTACTCACAGCAACATAGTTTCAATTATAGAAGCCACAGAGCTGAAGCAAACAGGAGGCTTCATTACCAGTCTAGGCCTGTGCTCAAGGCAACAAAGTTTCAATTATAGAAGATAAATAAACCCCAGAAACCTGATTCTAGCCAGCCTCGCTGGGACCTTGGGTCAATGAGAGCTGTGGGCAGCCTGAAAACGGCCCTTAGCTCTTCACCCAGGCTGGCCAGGCATGCCAGCAGGTGGACATCCCCCGAGGGGTCCCAGGCTGTGAGAGGGGTCCCACACCGGGCTGAGGGACACCCCTGAGTGCACAAATTTTTGTGCACCAGGCCCCTAGTAATGTTATAAATATCGAAATGGCCCTTGGCAGAAAAAAGGTTCCCCATTCCTGCTGTAGGAAGTCAAACTGTCTTAACTATGAAAACTACATATGCTGCTTATTTGTGCATTCTTTTTAAACTTAATTCAAAATCTTCCAGGAAGTAAAAGAAATATGTTTAATAAAACATATCATCACTAACAATTTTAAGAAAACTTTCCGATGAAACGTTTATGGTGACCTTCTTGGCTGCTATGGTTTCTTCAAGACCAGAGAAGTCCTAGTAGGATGAGGATAAATTCCTGCCTGCAACTACAACTGCCAGACTGAACTTGTTTTTGTAGCTGTTATATCAATGACTCCATAACTTAAAGAAAGATGCAGGTCCTTTAGTAGTTTCCCTCAAACCTAAATGATCACTTACTCTCCTCCAAACAAGACACTTGACTATTACCTTTCAGAAAGTTGTCAAAAAGTATATACAAACCACCTACTTTGCAGTCAACAATTATAATAAAAAACTAGAGGCCTGGTGCACAAATATTCACGCGCTCGGGGAGTGGGGATGTTTCTCAGCCTGGTCTGCACCCTCTCACAGTCCAGGAGCCCTCAGGAAATGTCCTACTGATGGCAGTCTGGCCTCCCTCTGCGGGAGGTGACCAGGTAGGCCAATCAGGGGACAGCCGACCTCTCTCTGTGGGAGGTGACAGGGTGAGGAGAAAGGGGAGACAATCAGGGGATGGCGCCAGCCCCCCCATTGCCCCTCTGCCGCCGCTGGTCACAATCGCCATCCCCTCCCTCTGCCTGCTAGCACGTGCCTTGGCTGGCCTGGTGCTGCTTGCTCGCTGGCTCCACCCCCCCACCAATAGGTCATTCTGCTGTTCAGTTGATCTGCATATTTCATTTTTATTATATAGGATTTTTAAAACTTTCAAAATAATCTAAGATCCACTAGATATGAAAGATGCCTTTACCTTGGGTGAGACAACCTGAATGACCTTAGATTCAAATTTATTATTAATGTGTATACTATCTAATTTTTTGCCTACTCAAAGAAATCTCTACTATTCCTCAGGTGGTTACAGCACTGATTAGATTTATTATTTATTTGAACCTTAAGATGTGAAAATGAAGGTCTGTAATAAAAATTTTCAAAAAAGATGTGTCTTTTCAAACAACTATACAAGAACCTCAAACTTGGTAGACTATATACCTTTTCATATATTTCCTATCTTTTGAGCTACAATTCTTTTAGGTGATAAAATAGTAAATGAATTAATACTGAATCCTTCTCATGACTTGATTTGAATTCTGATCACAGTGGAAAGATCATTCCACTGAAAAGTATTTGCAGATTCTTTTAACTTTTTCATTATGCACTGTTCAAAATTCAGCTGATATTCCCCAAGGGTTTCATATTCTACATTTAGGGAAATTACAGGAAGAGTTAGGAAAAAATTTGAGGACAGGGACTACCTGTCATATAAGAGAACATGGTTTGTTAAGGGTCTCTTTTCTTTAACCACTGACATTTCAATTATAATGTCATGGAATAAACAGTTAATATATTTATAAGTCAATTATTTATAAATTAATTAGTATAAATTCCTTATAAAAACACAACTTATCAAACAGGGTATAAAGAAAAATACTTTGTGATGTATTTTTCTTATTCTCCATATTTTAGTACCTGTGCTCTATTGGTTTTTGTCTTCCCATATGAAAGATATCTCAACAGACCTGTCCGGGTAGTTCAGCTGGTTGGAGCATTATGCCCCGTGGGTTCAATTCCTGCACAAGGCACATACCTAGGCTGTGGATTCGATCCCTGACTGGGCACGCAGGGGAAGCAACCAATTGATGTTTCTCTGTCCTTCTCAAATCAATAAAAACATATCCTTGGATGAGGATTTAAAAACAACAACAACAAAAACACCCCAACATATCTTCAGAATATAAGTACCACAAATTTCAAATAATGAATGTTAACATTTAGATAATTCATTTTCTATAAAGTCAGGGCTACTTTTTGCTGTTTTGTATATAGGAAAATAACAAATAAACTGCAAGTCAGAACCATGGATTCTCCTAATCCTGGCTTTTATACAATACTAGGGACCCAGTGCACAAAAATTTGTGCACTTAGGGGGGTCCCTCAGCCCTGCCTGTGCCCTCTCACAGTCTGAGACCCCTTGGGGGATGTCCACCTGCTGGTGTGCTTGGCCAGCCTGGGTGAGGGGCTGAGAGCTGTTTTCAGGCTGGCCACAGCTCCCATTGACCTAAGGTCCCAGCGAGGTTGGCTGAAAGCAGGTTTTTGAGGTTTATTTATCTTTTATAATTGAAACTTTGTTGCCTTGAGCGGAGGCCACAGCCTGCCTAGGCAGGCAACGAAGCCTCCTGTTTGCTTCATCTCTGTGGCTTCTATAATTGAAACTTTGTTGCCTTGAGTGGAGGCCACAGCCGGCCTAAGCAGGCAGTTTCCTCCATCACTGGTGCAACTGAAGCCTCCTGTTTGCTCTAGCTCTATGGCTGCCGGCCGCCATCTTAGCTGGGTTAATTTGCATATCATTGCTCTGATTGGCTGGTGCATGTGGCTTGGCTGGTGGGCATGGCTTAGGTGTAATGGAGTGAGGGTCAATTTGCATATTATTCTTTTATTAGATTAGATTAGTGCTCCGGTGCACAGATTGATGCACCTTGAAAGAAAATGAATTAGAAGGTGGTCAGCAGGGTGGGACTGGGCAAGATGGGCTGGACACACCCTGGAGCCAACCTCCTGTAGTCCCTCCACGGCCGGCTGCATATGGGGCGCCACGATGGCTCAAAGGTGGTCTGCAGAATGAGCAGGGTCCCTCCGGCAGAAGGGGTCCCTCAGCCGGACCTGCAAGAATCGGGCTGAAACTGGCTCTCTGACATCCCCCCAAGGGGGTCCTGGACTGTGGGAAGGCAGTTCTTAGGTGATGCACCCCGGAATTGGGCTCCCTCTTCAATGATTCTAGGTGCATCACCCAAGAACTGCTGCTGCCAAGTCACTACAGCTCAGCAACTCCTGTGTTGAGGTCTGTCCCCTGGTGGTCACTGCACAACATAGCTACCAGTTGGATAGTCTCTTAGCCTTTTATATACATAGATATGGCCTGACTCCCAGCCCATAGTAAAATGGAGAGCTGGACAAGAATCTAGCTTGCTAGTCTAGCTCCTTTATACTGCTTCTGAGTTCTATGAATCTAGTATTCCATACTTCAATTCTCATTGCCTTTACCCCTTCTCTCTCTCCTCTCCACCTAATTACTTTTTTAACCACAATTCTACATCCAGTTTGCCGTATTAATTCTATTAATTTTTAGAGCTCTTTTTTCTCCAGTAGTGACAGTAACTTTTTATTGCTGTTCATTGAAGTATGAATTAGTAATTTGTGAACATAGTGTCAAGTGGAAATTTGCACAACTGCTTCTTTGATGGCTGTATTTGATCTAATAATAATGAGCTTTGCTTATACTTTGGGGGGGAAAAATCTAAAGAACTCTGAAGAAAAGATGGCAAAGTTGATTAAGATTTACTTTTAACAATTACTACTTGCAAGATTAGCGACAAATAAACCAAAATATTTACACTGGTCATCTTTGGGTGGGAATAATATGGACGATTTTCCTGCAACTTTAAAAAATATTTTCTATACTTTCTACATTTTTAAAAGAATTATTTTATTTTTAATGGATTATGCAATTTATAATCTACTTTATGAATTCATGCACCAGACCCCTAGTATATATATATTCTAGAACTGTGACCTTCCAGTTCATAGACTGATGCTCAACCATCGAGCCACACTTGCCAGCTCATACTGTTGTTTGCAAAATGTTTTCCTATATTTTAATGCAAATGATACTCATACCACTTTCCTTTTCTCATTTTGTAGATGACTTACCCAAGGTCACATGCCTGATGGCAAGACTAGGGCTTACATACAAATAATAGCTTACCTATTCAGAATTTGTTTTGAAGCTCAAATGAGACACCATGTATTTAAAAGTATTTGTAAACTTTTCATAAAAATGTAAAATAACATACTATTATCCATGTTCCCTTACTAGGGAGGTAGTAATTATATTCAATGACCTCTAAAGTTAAATCTAGAAGTCAGTTTAAGTTACAAGTTTTAAAGTTTTCTTTTGCTACTAGAAAAGAAAATATCTCTACTATCTAAAGACTATTAATGTTTTTAACAGTGTGATAACGCTCAATAATATGTAAATGCCCTTTCTTTCGTTTTCCCCAAATTATATAAGAATCTCTCCATGGTATTAATCATGCACTCAGAAAAAACAAATTAGCACCTACTATGGACATACTGGATATGTAAACAAAGAAACAAACAAAAGACAACTTGTGGGAAAGTGCTGTAGAGGATACTAACAGATACATGCCTTCCTAAACAATGGTACTTTAAAAAGAAGTAATGTTTAATACAAGAAGACATTAGAACTATAGCAAACTCCACTGCAACAAATAGTGGCCATGTGATTTAGTTCTGTACAGTGGGGTACAAGAAAGACAGATGGGTCTTCCAGGAAATTTTACCCTTTGCTGATAAAAGAGAACTGAAGGAAAAAAGCAGTTGGGCTGTCACTGCTATGCCCTTCACTCCATTCTTTGCCCTCTGCCTTTGACCAGGCTGTGATATCATAACCACATAGCTATCTTGAAACCACAGGACAAGCGCAAAGATGAAAATCTAGTCTCTAATAATGAAAAAAACCTGGCAGTTTGTTGACTTCATTATGCTGTTATACCAGACTCAGAGTAGCTTTCTCTTGTTATCTAATCTAAGAGTAATAAGCAAATTAACCCTCACTCCGTTACACCTACAAGCCACACCCACCAGCCAATCAGGAGCAAATATGCAAATTAACACAACTAAGATGGCGGTGGCCATGGAGCTGGAGTTGCCCCAGGCAATGGAGGAAGCCAGGGCTCTGTGGGCCCTGAGCTCTACTCAAGGTTACAAAGTTTCAATTTTAGAAGATAAACAAACCCCAGATACCTACTGGACTGGGACCTTGGGTTGCCAGGGGCAACCCAGGCTTTGAGCAGGGAACCTATGCAACAAAGTTTCAATTATAGAAGTTAAATAAATTCCAGATACCTGCTTCCAGCCAGGCACCCCAGTAGGGACCCAAACCCTGAAGGGGCTGTGGGCAGCCTAAAATAGCCCTCTGCCCCTCACCCAGGCTGGCCAGGCACCCCAGTAGGGACCCAAACCCTGAAGAGGCTGTGGGCAGCCTGAAACAGCCCTTGTCCCTCACCCAGGCTGGCCAGGCACCCCAGTAGGGGCCCGAACCCTGAAGGGGCTGTGGGCAGCCTGCAAACGGCCATCAGCCCCTCACCCAGGCTGGTCAGGCACACCAGCAGGTAAGACATCCCCCGAGGGGTCCCAGACTGCAAGAGGGCACAGGCCAGGCTGAGAGACCCCCCCCCCGCCAAGTGCACAAATTTTTGTGCACCAGGCCTCTAGTATAAAATTAATGCCTTTATTGTAGTCACTATCAATAGAGTCACCTTTATTTTTTATAGGTGGGTTTTTCCTCCAACTAAAAGCATTCCTTCCTTACCTCAAATATCCATGTGCCTTCATGCTACCCTTTGGGTCAACAAAAGTTCCTCTGTTAATCTAGCTTTACATCTCATTTCAAAATGTCTTCCCCAATATGGGTTGAAATTATACTAGTTCCAACCTTGGAATGCCCTCCCATCTAATCTTATAGGGTCTAGCTTAATTCCTGAGACCCTCAAGGATGTTCCCCAGGGAACCATAGGAACTATGTCCTGAAGTCCACAATTCTCTCCATTCATTTATTGACAGTCACTCCCTATTCTTCATTTCCTGTATATTATTCTCCATGTAAACCCTCCCTTTCAAGCTGGCACAGTATTTAGCCAATTCAAATTTCAATTCTAGCCCTGGCCAGTGTGGCTCAGTTCACTGAGGGTTGTCCTGTGCCAGTTCAATTCCCGTTGAGGGCACATACCCAGATTTTCGGCTCAGTCCCTGGTAGGGGGCATGCAAGAGGAAGCTGATAAATGTTTCACTATAACATTGATTTTTTTTCTGTCTCCCTAAAAATCAATAAAACAATTTCTTAAAAAACCAACTCTAATATTTCAGGCTGGGAACACAGAATACCCATGCTCCTGCTGCTACAACCTTTACCAAAAATGTAGTTGCAGGAACTCCTGGTCACATTACTTTAAGTATATGCAACTAATTCTCAGCATCAGTGATTGTTAACTAAGAGTATAAATCAGAATATATCTAGGAAACTTTTCCAAAATACCTATGCCAAGGAAGCACTCGAGTGACTGAATCATTTCCAAAGGCACATATCTTCAAGGCCCCAGGTGATTTTGATGTATACTTCTGGGTAAGTTTTTTCTACTCTAGTATTCTCCAGCTGCACTGTTCAATATGGTAGCTATTGGTTGTATGTGGATATTGAGCATTTGAAATTATTTTAAATTTAAATATGATATGTGAGATTCAGTTACTAGAAAATTCTAAGTATGTTTGGAATTTGGATCCATATATTTACTTTTTGACTGTAAATATTATGAAATATTTTATGACTATTTCTGATAAAAATTTAACATCTGAATTGACAAGTGCTGTGAGTCAATTTCAAAGACTTGGTATGAAAAAATTTAAAATACCATAATCATTTATATTAATTACAGATAATTAGATAATTAGAGATAATCTTTTTGATATGTTGGGTTAAATATATTAAAATTAACTTCACTTGTTTCTTTTACTTTTTTAATGGAGCTAATAGAAAATTTAAAATTATATATATTGTTGCACTATGTTTCTATTGGACATTGCTATTCTTTAAAAAGTCATTTTTTACCCATTTGTGACTATGAGTTATACCGTTAAAAACTCCCTATTATATTTACTTGGAGAAAGCTACTATGCTACTTGATATCTAATATAATAAAAGAGTAATATGCAAATTGACCATCACTCCGAGATACCCAAGCCACACCCAACAGCCAAGCCACGCCACTCAGCCAATCAGAGCGGCTGTATGCAAATTAACCTAGCCAAGATGGAGGCCGGAAGCAAAGGAGCTACAGTAAACAAGAGGCTTCCGTTGCAACTGTTGCAACTGCCTGCCTAGGTTGGCTGGGTCCCTGCTCAAGGAAACAGTGTTTCAATTATAGAAGCCATGGAGCTGAAGCAAACAGGAGGCTTCATGCCTGCCTAGGCCTCCACTCAAAATAACAAAGTTTCAATTATAGAAGATAAATAAACCCCAGAAACCTGACTCCACCCAGCCTCGCTGGGACGTTGGGTCAATGGGAGCTGTGGGCAGCCTGCAAATGGCCCTGAGCCCCTCATCCAGGCTGGCCAGACACTCCAGTAGGGGCCCAAACCCTGAACGGGCATGGGCAGCCTGCAAACGGCCCTCAGCCCCTCACTCAGGCTGCCCAGGCACCCCAGTAGGGACCCGAACCTTGAATGGGCTGTGGGCAGCCTGAAAATGGCCCTGAGACCCTCACTCAGGCTGGCCACACCCCCATGGGGTGAGGGTCTCCACTGGGGGGCTTGGCCAGCCTACAAACAGCCATTAGCCCCTCACCCAGGCTGGCCAGGCACGCCAGCAGGTGGACACCCTCCAAGGGGTTCCAGACTTTGAGAGGGCACAGGCTGGGCTGAGGGACCCTCCCACCCCGAGTGCACAAATTTTTGTGCACCGGGCCCCTAGTCTCTTAATAAAGGCCTATGCAAGAAATTTCTCTCAGACTTCAGTGTCAAGAGAAAAAATTTCCTGTTCCTAAGCAACTGGTATAGTTTTATTTTATGAACAATGTTTTGAAACCAATTAATAAGAAATCTTTATCAGAGAAGCTACCAGTTGTGGCTACTTAAGGGAGCATATCTCTTATTGTGAGTTAATCAATTTTAAATTGTGTCTAAATTAAGAGCAACTATGCTGTTAATGTTGAATTTTGAAAATCTTCTAGGAATAAAGTATACCAAGTTGGTTACAAGAATTTTTGCTGTTTGGACACTGTTATTTTCTTTGTTCTTGGCTATGCTTTAGGGAACAGGGATTGCTATACAGACAACTACTAGCTAAATTAGGGATTATTTATCCTAAATTGTATCATGTCTCAATTCAAAATATGGAACACACATGACCTTTGCTGCATGTAACAATCCTCAAGATCAAGACCAAAACTGTAGCAATGCTGCTATGTTGTTTCCTCTTTATTTCCAACATACTGTGCTGAGGACTGACTGTTCAAGTCTAAACTACAGTGCAAAATGCTGCTTCAATTTCTGAAATCATGGGTAGAAGGTGAATACTTTAATTTCTTATTGACTAAATTTTATTCATTCTGGAAAGAAGAAACAAAAGCAACTTTGAGTCTTAGATTTTTAATGTCAATGTGGGGAAAGGCTACTAGTTACTATAGCTCAGGATGCTATAGTGATTAAAATGAATATAAAAGGTAACAACTAAATTTGTTTCTCTGTTTACTTTGCCTCCTGTTTGACAAATCTGTAGAAGCAGCAGAAACCTTGAATTTTTAAACGTACGATTTAAGCCACCCAGCCTTGCTCTTATGTTTTAATCATTGCTTTAGACCCTCTCCACCTTTGAAGATTGAGGGTGCAGGGTTATGATATAATAAGGCTAGCTGCACTGGTGGAAATGAGAGAATGGATTGGGAAGGAACAGGAAAAGGGCCATAAACAAGACAGCTTAAATGTGTTAGAAAGGACAGGGTTCTTGAGGTATTCTATTTTGTAAATGTCAATCTTGTGATCCAATTCTAAAAGCAGAAAGTAATCATAGATTAAAAAACAAAACACACCAAAAAATGAAACTCCAGTCAACAGATCATTATTATTTGTTAAAAGGGAGACTCACGTGCAAATTCCCATGTACACAAATACAAGCATGTATGTTCCTGTGCATGTAGCCAATCCCTACTCTAATCCAGAACTGGGCCAGAGTTTTGAGAGATTGGGAGAGTAGGCAACTAAGTAAAATGACAGCCTGAAATAAAGAAACACTTTCTCTGTAAACCAAGGATTCCAAATGAAACTTGATTCAGAGAATTTTTTTTTTAATTTTTGCTTTTATTCAGCTCAAGAGCAATAGAAAAGTAACTTCTTCTAGTTTAAACAGTTTGCAAACATTTATATGTAACTCTCCACTAACCCTTAATTGTATCAAGGAGTGAAAAAACAGAAGAAAAAAAAAAAAAGCTAAAAATAAGAAAACAGCCATATTTTACCTTAGTTCAACACACAAGCTTTCTAAATTCATGATCAAAAAGTCTAAAGTTAGAGTGACTAAGGAAACAAAAATACTAACACATCCTTTTTAATCAGGAAACCACAGGGATTCAGAGACACTTATCATCAATTATTTAAAGAACTACTAATCTATTATAGAGCAAAGGAAAAAGAGAACTAGGTAACTTGACCAGAGATACAGATGCTATCCTTTCCCTTCCAATAAAAGAGGATGACAGCAACCTAGTGATTTCCCAAAGCAAAGTCCATCAATTGCCTGAATGATATTTCCCTATTCAAAAACTATCTCTAAATCTTGACACAATTTTTTCAGCCTTTCAAAAATAGTGTTATTTATTTTAAAAGTTTTTATTTCATAATTGCAGATATGTCTGTCTTCAACATTAGTAGGCAATGTATAAGTTTGTAAATTCGGACAGCAAAGTCAGAATCTTTTTTACTTCTTTTAGAGGTAAGATAGAAAAACAGAGAACTAAAGAATACTGTATTCCCTATATCTTCTCCACTTCTCAACATTCATAAGACAAAAACCACTTTTTGAAATGTTAATTTTTAGTGTCTTCATATTGCTAAAAGTTAGCATAAAACAGCTGTATGTTTTAAAATGTTAGGTAATTATTGTTAATTTTGAAACTGTAATGAGTATTATGGCTATTTTTAAAGAGGTATATATCTCATACATATACATCAAATATCATATATAATATTTGGAATTTGATTAAAAATAATCCAGGAAGGGCAAGTACAGCAGATTACAGATAAAACATTATTAACCACTAGAGGCCCGGTGCACAAAAATTTGTGCACTCGGGGGAGGGAGGGTCCCTCAGCCCAACCTATGCCCTCTCGAAGTCTGGGATCCCTCGGGGGATGTCCACCTGTTGGCTTAGGCCCACTCCCCAGGGTATCGGGCCTAAGCTGGCAGTCAGACATCACTCTGGCAGCCGGGAGCCCTCGGGGGATGTCCACTTGCCAGCAGGGAGCAGGCCTAAGCTGCAGTTGGACATCCTTAGTGCTGCTGAGGCTGGAGAGGCTCCCACCACCACTGCTATACTGACAGTCATCAGCCTGGCTTGTGGCTCAGCAGAGCTCCCCCTGTGGGAATGCACTGACCACCAGGAGGCAGCTCCTGCATTGAGTGCCTGCCCCCTGGTGGTCAGTGTGTGTCATACTGACCAGTCATTCCCAGTCGTTCTGCTGTTAGGATCAATTTGCATATTACCCTTTTATTATATAGGATTAGTTGATAATTGTTGAATCTGGGACATGAGTACATAGGGTTTTATTATACTATTCTCTCCACTTCTGTGTCTGTCTGAAATTTTTCATAAAATGAAAAATCCCACCCAAGTGATTCAATGTTATAATTTAAAAGAATTGACTCGATTGGTAAAAAACAGTAAAGAGATTGAGAAGTATAGATTGGTAGTTACAAAACAGTCATGAGGATGAAAAGTACAGCATAGAAAATATAGTTAAGATTGTAATAACTATGAATTGTGTTAGGTGGGTACTGGAAATATGAGGGGGGGGGGGACTTTGTGAAATATATGTCTATGTAACCACTATATAGTATACCTGAAACTAATTCAAACTAATACTGAATGCAAACTATGAAATAAAAACTAAATTTATAAAATAAAAAGTAAATACATAAATAAATAAATTAAATCCAACTGTAAAACTAGTAAGTTAGTTTTGGGACAGAAAATGAGAAATAATGTAGGATGGAAGAGAAAGGCTAAGTAGAGTTGTTCGGTTGTAGTATGTATCATCCATAGTAGAAATCCTGGAATAAAAATATATAATTATAGAGTTCATAAGAAATACAGCTGCCTATGAATAAAAGAGTGAGCCAAATACATAAACTAAGGAGACTGTTATAACAATACTACCATATATCTGGAGAAAATTAACCTACCTCTTCATGGAATTAGATTTGATCTAATAAAAGCAGTTACATTTTCAGCAATCCTGGATAATTAGTGTTTACTTATAATAATGAATTAAAATACTAGGGCACTACAAATTATATAGATTTTTCATGAGTAGTTTTCTAAAATAAAATGTGTTCTTTCTACCAAAAAGAATATCGTTTAACAACAACGAGAGAGAAGAGGGGAGGGGAGGGGAGGAGAATAGAATCATATTAGCAAATTGGAGACAATTTTTAAAGAATCTAAGGACTACCCTCTCAAAAGAATTAAACACTCATTAATGTCAAAGCTGATTAAAAGACCTAAGACCTCTATCACAGGTGATGATAACTCAAGAATAGTCCCTTTTCTTCATCCCTTACTCCCCAAATTTTTCTACAATTGCAAGGGTAAAATTCAACCACTTCAGAAATGTCACAGATTCTACATGTCAGCTTAACAGAATGATTTATGGTGTTTAGATAAGCCTAACATTGTCTCTTAACTTCCAACATCTGGTATTTTGTTTAGCTTCTGTAAAGGTTCTCTAATGAAGACCTTAGTGATAGTGGTATGCTAGCGACCCTACCAGCGATTAGAAGAATCTGATTGAGAGATCCTTAGACTTTTTATAGTAACACTGAATGAATTCTAGATTTAGACTACTCCCAGATTCCTTGCAGTCTTGGAGTTTATTGTGCATTCATGGTTCCTATATTTGAAACAATAGTAGACATTTAAAAACATTATATTTAAGGGTTTTTCCCCCTCTTGAGTTGTCTTCCACTCTACTTTCTTCTTTCAACTGAACAAATAAACTTATGAATATTGCTCAAATCAGCATGTTAGATTATGATAATGATACAAAATGCATACTAAAGACAGTAAAGTCAACCCTTAGCTTATTTACTACTATTTGTTTAACAAGTGCTGCCTTTTTGCTCTATAATCTTATCACATGTGTACATAAAATGAACTGCCTCATGTCTAATATTCTTAGTATTTAATACATACAGTGCATCTTACCAGAATTCCAGAAGTGTTACATTGTCACACAACAGGCTTTGGAAATAGAATGCCTGAGTTTAAATTCCATTTAAAAACTTGAAAATACAGTAAGATTGTTCTATTTATTGCTTTGCAGATAATTAATTTCACCTGGAACTTGAAGACTTTGTCCTTTCCAAAACAACATGCTAACTTCTTTGGTTGACTTTCTAAACAAAATGTATAAATTTTGTAAATCATACATTTAGAGATTTATTTACTTTTACTTTAGACAGGTGGAAGGAGTAGTAAATAAAATGTAAAGAAAACTTAAAGTATATGATTATTTTTTAAAATCTCATATATAGATGTTATATCTATATACTATATATATGTATTTCCAAACCTGTAAGTAGGATAAGACAATGCAATGTATTAATGGGGGATGGGGAGCTTTTAAAAAAATTAAACCCTTCTGTAAGGTCCCAAGGACTTCTAAAATAATCATTTCTGCAAATCTCAAATATACATAAACTCAAATTCCTCCTCCTTTTGATTCTACTGAAATAAAGTACTCTTGTTTAGGCAAATGTTTATTTTGCTTTAACTTTAGGGGATTCATGAATTAAAATTAGCAAAATGTTTCTTGTTTGGCACATCCATATTCAACTCTACAGAATCCCTAGAAAGAACACCATGTTTTAAAAAGGAAAAATGGTACAGATAAGATGTGTTAAAAAAAGAAGCCGATTTTATTATTTGGAAAAACTCAAAGACTTAAAGGTTTCTAATGAGTGAATGTAAACTGCCTACACATAGTAAATTTGATCTTTAAAACCTCCCCAAATCAGAATATATCAAAATGAATCATCAACTGTACAAACACTCCCCCTACAAGTCTAGATAGAGGGTAAGAGAACAAAACATTCACAGCAATTATACTAACAAAATTTTATAAATGGCATTATATGTTTTAAAATGTTTTCTATTTTTACAATAATCCTATTGTTTTCCTAGTCAGTAACACAATTAGAATAAAACAATAAAAAAGGTTTATATTTAAGTACAAATATATAAAATAAATAGACTATGGCCAAGAAAGGGCAAAATAAGGCAAGCCAAATAAACACTTCTCTTTAGAAAAGGTCAAGTATATCAAGAGATCACAGAAAGGATAAATGTCATTCAATTCACTATAGAGAAAAGTTACATTTCATCCATTGCTGAGTGGCAATCACATTAAACTACTTGATATTGCATCATTATGATTACTTTTCCTTAATCTAAATAGTTTACTTTTTAAAACTATCAGATGCTTAGATTACCAATATAAGGACAATCTCAGAAACTTAGTTCTTCAGCAAAAATTAATAATAAATGACCACATCTGTGACTGTTTTCAAATAGAGTACTAGTACTCTGTACTAGTACTATCTGATGTACCTTTTCTGGGACATCTCCTTTTTGTCCTTGTGATTATCTTTGGTGTACTTCACAGGTAACTATAATTTACATAGCACTTCAAGTCACATAGGAAACAAGAAAATAATTTTACAATTTCAGGATAGATTACTCTCCCTTTTGTCCAACTGGGATGGCCACTTGAACTGTGGTCCAGGAAGACTTCAGCTGTATATTTAGTGGTTCTAATTAAGAAATGAGATTTCACAAATGACTCATGTATTGGCAAATTTGAAAATAAAAGATATAATAATAAGCTTACATCTGCACTATACACAACCTAAGAATAAACTCACCTCTACTTCATAATAAAGATACTTAACGAAAATATCTTCCCAGCTTTTTATTTTTCTTAGCTGTCTGTCCTAAGTCCCAAAAGAATAAGGTAGACAGTAATCTGGGAAATGAAAGAGCCTTTTGCTACCCCCTGTGCCAGCTGGAATTCTGACAACACCTCTGAAAGGCAAGATGTCCCAATTTTTTAGTAAAATGTCTTTCTCTGGATATAGAGAATTTAACAAGAAACAACATCTCTTAGTAAACCCAGCACCAAAACATGAACTGAATGGTTGCTATGGAACCAACATTCCTATTAGGTCCTGTACTTTTGCAGGATTTTAAAAGGCTCAATCTCAAAGCAAAAAGCAAATCTAATCTAATAAAAGAGTAATATGCAAAGTGGTGTCACTCCACTACATCCCAAGCCATGCCCACCAGCCAGAGTGACTATATGCACATTAACCCCACCAAGATGGTGCCCGGCAGCCACGGAGCTAGAAAAAACAGGAGGCTTCACTGCCCCAGCGATGGAGGAAGCTGCCTGCCTAGGCCGGCTGAGGCCTCTGCTCAAGGCAACGTTTCAATTATAGAAGATAAATAAACCCCAGATACCTGCTTCCAGCCAGCCTCTCTGGGAGCCTGGGGGGCTGGGGGCTGTGGCCAGCCTGCAAACAGCCATCAGCCCCTCACCCAGGATGGCCCCACCCTCATGGAGTGAGGGTGCCTGCTGGGGGGCTTGGCCAGCCTGAAAACAGCCATCAGCCATTCACCCAGGCTGGCCAGGCACCCAGCAGGGACCCCACCCTTTAAGGGGCTGTGGCCAGCCTGCTAACAGCCATCAGCCACTCACCCAGGCTGGCCAGGCACCCCAGCAAGACACCCCTCCCTGAAGGAGATGTGGCCAGCCTGAAAATGACCCTCAGCCCCTCACCCAGGCTGGCCAGGCACCCCAGGAGGGACCCCCTACCCTAAAGGGGTGTGGCCAGTCTGAAAACGGCCCTCAGCCCCTCACCCAGGCTGGCCAGGAACCTCAGCGGGACCCTCATCCTGATCCAGGACACCTTTCCGGGCAAACCAGCTGGCCTCCACCCATGCACCAGGCCTCTATCTTATATAATAAAAGGGTAATATGCAAATTGACCCTAACAGCAGAACCACTGGGAATGACTGACCCACTGACCACCAGGGGGCATACGCTCAATGCAGGAGCTGCCCCTGATAGTCAGTGCACTCCCACAGGGGGAGCTCTGCTCAGCCACAAGACAGGCTGATGTCTGTCAGTACAGCAGTGGTGGTGGGAGCCTCTCCTGCCTTCTCAGCAGCACTAGGATGTCTAACTGCAGCTTAGGCCTGCTCCCCGCTGGCAACTGGATATCCCCTGAGGGCTCCCGGGCTGCCAGAGGGATGTCAGACTGCCAGCTTAGGCCCCATTGCCCAGGAAGCGGGCCTTATCCAGCAAGTGGTCATCCCCCAAGGGTTCCCAGACTGGGAGAGGGCACAGACCGGGCTGAGGAACACCCCCCGAATGTACAAATTTTTGTGCACAGGGCCTCTAGTGTGTGTGTGTGTGTGTGTGTGTGTGTGTGTGTGTGTAGAGACAGAAATATGCTAATTAACCAGGATGCCGTAACGGGTCGACCAGACAGGAGGAGATTGCATGGGCAGCATCAGGGTTGGGGCAGCAGGGGCCTCCAAGCACCTGTGCTGGGCTAGAGCCTAATGAGCAGCGGCCACGATTACTTCAAGGGCCAGAAAGGGAGACAGGGCCAGACCAGCAGTGGCCACAGCTGCTGTGGGGACCGGGAATGAGGCAGGGCCAGACAAGTGACTCGAGGATAGGTGGTGGTGTGCAATTTCGAGTATCTGGAGCAATGATATCTAATAAATGTTTGTTGCACAAATTACTGAATAAGATAATGACCACATAGATTACAGAGAAGGGCAGAAAACAAAAATCCTTGAGAAATACAAAAATTTAAGGGAAGGACTGGTAGAAGAAACAGTGAGAGAAATTGTAAAGGAACCAAGAAATCAAGAGGCAATAATCCCTCTGTCTGTAAGGGGATGCCCCAAGGTATCTGGATTTCTTGCTCCTGTCTCCTCTGTACAAATGTCAACATCTTAGTGAGCTCTCCCTTGATCACACTATTTAAAATTGGACAAAACAGGCATACTCTCTTAATACTCTCCAACCTTTTCCTGCTTCATTCTTATCTATAGTACTTATCAATATCTAACATACTATACATTTTAGTTAAGTATTTTATTTCATTTCATTCACCACTGCACACCAGAGCCTAAAACAGGGCCTGGCATATAGCATATGTTCAACAAATACTTGTTGATTTGATTGAATGAATAATGCAAAGAAATAAAAAGAGCAGGATCATTACATGTAGACTCCATAGTATATAAAATATCTAACATGGAAATTCTGATTATTTTGAATGCCAAAACTAAAAATCTGTATAACTAAACAGTCTTTTAAGTAAAAAAGGCTCGAAGTTTTCTTAGAAGCTGTATTTTATACATATAATATATTCAAATACACGTAATTAATTGTAACAATCTATTTACAGTTACAAAGTAATGAGAGAATTTTATGCTTGAAACATCATTCACAATAATGGATAGACACACCACAAATATACCACTTTAAGTATTAACACTTTCTCAATTTTCCAAATTTCTAATATCTTTTATGACATTTTGGTTATTAAATGTTAAGCAAAGGCAAGTAGATAAAATTGAAATACTGGAATATTAATATAATCATAGCCATTAGTTTTAAGATATAGTGATATAGGAAAAGGATATGACATAAGAAAGGTAAAGAAGGGCCAAAAAGTTAGAAAAATAAAATATCCAAGAACACAATGATTATGCCTCATTTTCCTCATTAATAAAATGTTAATACTACCATCTACCTACCTGATAGATTTGTTCTGAGATATTTTGGGGGGGCTTAAGTATATTTTAATAAGTTTGGCATAGCATTTATCAGAGTCATTTATTCCTTTAATCCACAAATATTCATGAAGAAACTACCTACTACAAAATGGTGCGATTCCAGATGCTGGCTATAGTGGCAAGTGAAAAAGACACATACCTACTCTCAGAATGTATGGCCTACTGGAATGACAAACAAATGAACTACAAAGTGTGACAAGTGCTATGGAGAAAGCCAGTAAGGACCTGAGACCGAAACCAAGTGAGAGAGAGAATTCAACTTTAGATGTGGTAAGGAAAAGTGTTTTTGTCCTGGCCGGTTTGGTTTAGTGGATAGAGCATCAGCCTGCAGACTAAAGGGTCCCTGGTTCGTTTCCAATCAAGGGCCCATGCCCAGGCTGTGGACTCTATCACCAATAGGGGGCGTGCAGAAGGCAGCCAATCAATGATTCTCTCTCATTACTGATGTTTCTATCTATTTCTCTCTCTTCTTTCCTCTCTGAAATCAATAAAAATAAATTTTTTAAAAAGTGTTTGAGGACAGAAAACCTAAGAAAACATTACCAATATAAGGGTGTGGAAGTATCACAAAAATTAACTCAAAATGAATCCTAGACCTAAATGTAAAACACAAAATCACACACACACACACACACACACACACACAGTATACTGGTAAGTGTTTTAGGCAAAACAATGATGATACATGCAAAAGCTTACCCCAGCTATGTGAAGAGCTTTTGGCTTATGTAAGGAACTGAGAGGAACATATTAAGCCAATGAGGTAAGATCACAGAGACACACAGGAGCCAGATGTTGTAGGATTCTGCAGGGCCTTGGTAAGGATCTGTGATCTTATGCTATTATAATTTATTTTTCAACTAGAAGTCTCGTGCATGTGCACTGGAAGGGGAGAGGAGTGTCCCTTGGCCGGCCTGGCCTGCACCCTCTCACAGCTTGGGACTCCTCGAGGGATGTCGAACTGACGCCGAAGTGTAAGAGGTTGCCACTACCAGGGCTGTGCTCGCCAGCCGTAAGCCAGGCTTCTGGCTGAGAGGCACTCCCCCTGTGGGCCCTGGTGGTCAGTGTGCATCATAGTGACCAGTCATTACACCATTTTGTTGATTTACATATTAGCCTTTTATTATATAGGATAGGATAGTCTTTGGTTGATTACCTCCCATCCACCCACCCATAATAATGGCCAGAGAGGGATGCAGGAGGTTGGCCAGCTGGGGAGGGACTATGGAAGGGCTCTAGGGCATGTCTGGCCCGTCTTGCTCAATGCTAATCGGCTGGACCCCAGCAGCAAGCTAACCTACGGGTCGAAGCATCTGGCCCCTGGTGGTCAGTGCACCTCATAGCAAGCGGTTGAGTGGCCTTAGCATATCATTAGCATATTATGCTTTGATTGCTTGAACGAACACCTAGCATATTAGGCTTTTATTATATAGGATGGGAACCTGCTGACATTTCCTGTTCTTCCGAGGAAAAGATAATTCAATTTATGTCTCATAAAGATCACTCAAGCTATTTCTGGAACAGGGGAATGTGAACAGAAGAATTAGTCCCAAGACCAATACAGCAGTCCCAGGAGAGAGAGATGGCTTGCAACAGGTTGGTAATATGAAAATAAAGAAAAGTTGATGGATTCCAGATATATTTTGAAATAGATTGAATTAGGGGATGAGGGAAAGAGAGAATCAAGGATGACTCCTTAAAGTCTAACTTAAGCAAACTGTTTGGCTGATGGTAGCATGGTTAATTATTTAATTAATTTAGCTATACAAAAAGAAAGGGCAATTGGGTCAAGCTATGACAGAATAGCAGTATCAGACCAAATTTCCCACTGAAAACAACTATGAAAGTGAGAAATAAAATACAAAACTAATAAACAAAAAACCCTGTTATTTGAGATATGGAGAGAGCAATTAAGAATGCCAGGACATTAGGAGTCAAGAGCTCCTAGAGAAGGGAACACATTGAGAAGATCCCTACTTTTTCCCCTCGAGGTATCTGCCAATTACCAGTACAGAGCACAGAGCCACACAGAAAATAACATCCAGGCCCTGGTATCAGTTTCACTGGGTAAGGAAGACAAAAATTGGAATTATGTACTACCAGAATAGACAGAAATTGAGGCTCCCAGATAAAATAAGCCCTATATTCTGCTCCGTTTTTGCCCTTCCAGAAGGAATATGCTGAATCATAGACAACAGAACTGACAGGAAAACTCAATGAAAAGATGCTGCAAAGAGGCTAAAAAAGCTAAGCACAGCTTTTATCAGCTTCACACCACTTGGAATTCACAGCTTGCCAAAATAGACAAATCTTAGTAAATACTCCAAACTTCCAAGTGAAACCTCATAAGCACTACACACTAGGAGTGAGTCTATCTGAATTTCTTGATTGCCCTGAATTCTGCCTCATGTCATATCAATCACTGATGAATCAAAGTGATCCATGTTTTTTTAACTGCCCTGCAGAAAATATGAAATCCTATCGGGAGAAAGGTAATATCATTCTAATCCTCTACAATTTTTCATCACAATGTTAATAAAACATCACCAGGCATTCTACAAAAAAGGATATAATGATCGAAAATCCAGACAACTGAAACAGGCTCATGGATGATCTACATATTAGAGGCATCAGTTAAGAATATTACAACAATGATTAATATAACCAAAAAAGTAGATGAAAACATCATGAGAACTTGAATCTGTGTAAATTTTAAGACTAAAAATACAAAATCCAAACTAAAGAACTCAATAATTGGGTATACCTGGATATTGGACAGAAAAGACGTAAGTGAACTTGTAGATAAGTGAAAAAAATCAAATCTGATACACAGTGGGGGAAGGTAGGGTGGAAACTGTAAAATGACCTAACCTACATGTAACTGTAGTCCCAGAATAAAAGGAATTAAATAAAAACAATATTTAAAGAATACCAGCTTAGAAAATTCCCAAAGTAACAAAGATAGCAAATCTATTTACGAAGATTTGTCTTTTTTGGCAGGCCGTGAATTCCAAGTGGTGCCATAGATTCAAGACACTCTACAAAAGCCATGCAGAATTACAATAAAAGCCACGCATAAGCTCACAATACAATCAGGTGCCTCTTTAACCATAGGATAGGTTCTGAGAAATGTGTCATTATATTATTTCGTACCATGTGAATATCACAGAGTGCAGTTACACAAACCTGTATGGCATAGACTACTGCACTTCTAGGCCATATGTTGTAGCCTATTACTCCTAGGCCACAAGCCTATACATACAGTATGTTACTATACAAAATAACACGAGATTAAATTAAACACAAAAGAAAATGATGCAATCAAGAGATGCTGAACAATAATCGTAAATTTATTTGCAGCCATTAACTTAGCCTCAAAATATATGAGGCAAAATTAGAGGTAACTAAAAGAACATAGAGAAAACTCCTCACACAGTTGGAGATTTTTAACACACTTCTCTAAATTGATTACAACCCCCCCAAAATAAGGCTTTGAACATAATTAATAAATTTGATTTAAATATTAAGCACACCACACTCCATTTTCTAAAATTAACTATATAGCAAATAACAACAAGTTACTCACGTTTGGAATCATGGGAAAAATAATTCTAAGACACAGTACTATTAAACTGAATATCAACAACAAAAATATGGGTCCAAAAAAAAATTCCCCAAATGCTTATTGTACATTATACTATTTTTTAAATAACCCATGGATCAAAGAAGAAATCACAGTGGAATTTTTAAAATATTTTGAATTGAGTGATAAATAAAAATATATCAGACTTTAGAGATCCAGCTAAAGTTGCATATATATGGAAATATCAGACAAATGCATACATGAAAAAAAGGAAACTGATCATTAATGATTTGAGTACCCATTTCAAGAAACTTGAAAAATAACAGCAATTAAAAAACAAAGGAAACAAACAAAAAACCAGAAGAAATAAAGGTAAAGCAGTACCCAATAAAAAAATTTTTAAAAATTTAAATCTGAAAGTTGGCTTTAAAAAAGCTGACTGATAAGCAGAAAGCACAAAATTACCAACAAACAGATTTTACAAAGCAGATACTATTACAAACATTAAAAATATAATAAAAATATTGTGAGAAATTTTAAGCCAAATAAGAAAATTTAGATAAAATGGACAAATTCCTTGAAAATCAAAACTTGTCAAAACTGACAGTAATAGAAAACATGAATAATCTTATATGTAATAAAGAAATTGAATCAATATTCCCCAAGAAAACTCCAAATGGCTTCACTAGCGAGTTCTTCCAAACATTTATGGATGAAATAAAATTGATCTTCACAAACTCTTCCAGAGAGTAAAAATACATCTTCCAGATTATTTTGTGAAGTCAGCATAACCCTGATGCCTAAATCTGTCAGACTTTACAAGAAATTAAAATTATTAGTCAATCTTGTTCATGAAAATTGCAAACATTGTAAATGAAATATAATCTAGCATATAAAGAAGATAATGCATAATGAAGTGAGGTTTATCCAGAAATTCAAGGATACTTTGAAATTAGTAAATATGTATCTCCACCAACCCACCAAATTTTTAACACATATCCAACACACAGTAACTATATTCTTAAGAATTTCATCCTAAAAAAATTACCCAACAAGTATAGAGATATGTTTTAAAATATATTGTTTCTAATAGCTATTAAATATCCATGACTACGGAATCAGCTAAACAATTTACGTACATCTATTAGAATCCATTCAAAATCATGTGGTTTTATAATTATAGGTATGGTAGCTGTCATAATATATGACTAAATGAAAGACGCAGGATACAGAAGCAGTAATATTTCTAAGGCAAAGGCACTAATTTTATTCGAAAGTAAAGAAAATTAAACATGTATCATGAGAGACCATTTTGTCTAGACAAGATGAATTGCCATCTTAATTTAAGTTCACAAAAATATAATGCCTAACTTGGACAACTTTGTTTAGTGGAAAGAACATTTCCTTCTCAAAATCTAGTCATAGAAAATTGCCCATGTATGTAATTTATTTATACCACAGATTTAAACAAATCAATAGAAAATTTGCATCATACATAAGCAGTTATAGTATAAAGACAAAAACAAAATACCCTAAAAGCACTAAATTGTTGCATATCAGTTTTACATATATAAAACAATATAGTTTCTGCATTCAAAGTGGTAAGTATATATGAGATACACAAGAGAACTCAAAGTTCCAAAGAAAACACCTTTTATTTTAGTAATAAAACAATCTACCTTCATTAAAATCATTCCAACCCAGAGAGTATATATATAGTAGTTTGCAAACATATTTAAGTAGGTGTTATCTCTACTGTACCATGCTAGCTCAGAGCAACCAGCAGTGACTGCATGGAATACAAGGTCTAGGGAAGGAATCTGAGATATTCTGCTTAAGAAAGTGTGCCTGAAGGATTTAGCAAGGTTTGCTCATGTATGGCAGGGGAAAAGGGCTTAATATGTTTATCACTATTGCCATCAGATCCAAATTCTTATCCTAGCTCTACGTTTTACCAGCTACATCAACTCAAAGAAGCTCCTTACCCTCTATGAACCTAGGCTTTGATAAAGTAAAAATCATCTCTGCTGATAATCACACTGTGATGTTTCTTAAAGACAGACAAGGCCAACAGAAGACCATAGATAACAACTTCTCTCAGGGCCATGCTACAGCTCCAAAATGACTAAAGATCTTGCCCAAACGCTTTCATTTCTCCTGCCTCTTAAACAAAGATGGCTAAGACATCTAATCACTAACGTACTTCCACTTCATGGGTGACAGCATTCCATCCAGAGTTAGTCTCTACTTACCCCGGCCTCTAACTAGAATCATCTTGCACTGCCCAAATGTTACCAAAAACTTGTTCAATCCCTTTTCCTGAAACTACTAAGAGTTCCTCAGGTATGTGTTCTTCCTTGCTGCAGCAAATCAACAAACCTAATGTGTTCCACTACAGATGCATTCCTGGTGGTCTTCACCTCGTGGGCAGTAGCAGTTTTATCTATATACCCAACTGTATTTACCCAGGATCACTGAGAGGATTAGATGAAATGTTATCATGTAAAATGCCAAGCATCTGCCTGGTGAATAGCAAGTACAGAACCACTATTAGCTTCTCTCCCCTATGAGTATAAAATAAAGCTATACAGGTAATTTTATTTTTTAATCATCTACATAGTTTGTCATTATCAAGAATCTACATCTCTGCAAAACATGCTAAACATCAAAATATAAGGCCCTCAAGTTAATAGATCTCTTGGCTGTCCATGAAATAAAGATCATATACTCTACCATAGGTTGTCTCCTGAAAATTCTATTCTGACACCATTTTTCCTCAGTTTTAACACACTTTATTCTAATAAACTTTGAAAATCTGGTTTCCACATCCAGGGCACGTAAGAGTCAGCAAACATAAATAGAGAGGGATAACTAGGCATACTGACCACAGGAAAATATAGATGCTCAACAAGGCAGGAGACAGAAAAACTACAATTATCAAGCACAAGAACTTAAAATATTCAGCAATTTTGTTATCTTATGCAATGGCTTCAAAACAATGTTATGACTGAAAATCCCACCTATAAAGTACTTGAGCCATATACCTCTGATATATTCATATTTATTTATAAATCATGTATTTATGTATATTATACATTTAACTATTCAAAATATTAATTTCTTTTAATCTTGCAATCCTTAAAAATACTTTTACTATTAATATGTCAAATGAGAGCACTGTTACTGAATACGCTTCTCTGTTTTTTTAAAATCTTGGTTTCCCAGTTTGCAAAGTTCAATGTATTTTGACATTTGATTTTAAGAGCTGAAATAGTCAAAACAAAAACCTAGCTCCCTAAGAGGCATAAATCAATATAAAAGAATATGTCACTTACTGGTTTACTATATCATATCACTTTTCTATTTTATTACCAAATATGCACACAAGCTTTTATTAAAAGTCAGTTACTTGATGTCAATATTATTAAAATTTTATTTTTTTGATGTCAGATATTTTTGCAAACTAAGCAAAATATGTTGCTTTTTATGTTTAAAAAAATGGATTCAAAATCCACTGAAATTCTCTAAAGGAAGATTTTCAACATACTGGAAATATCTAAACATGTTTTCAAAATGTTCTCTCCATAACATTTGTTTCTTCTGAAAAGAAGGTACTTGCTCATTTATTGGTTAAAATGTCAATTTTGCCTTGAAGAAACAACCTAGTATTTGATTTCTGAAAAATATCTGCTAGATAGCATACTATTGATAACTTCCTGTCACAATGAAAAAAATCGGCATCTAGAATATCAAGCTTTTGTAAAATAAAAATACATAATGCAGCTTTGAGTTTTACATCTCTTCTAAATACTTTTACAATGAACCTCTGCTCTTATCTCAATATAAAGTATACATACTTCAAAAAGCATTTTTAAAAGTAACTATATAATCTATCTATATATATCATCTATCCTATAGAATAAAAGGCTAATGTGCAAGTAGATCAAACAGGGAAACAACCAAACAACCGAACAATTGGTCACTATGACGTGCGCTGACTACCAGGGGGTGAGCGCGGAACGTGGCAGGTGTTAGAAACAGGTGGCAGAGTGCAAAACATGGCAGGCGTCAGCCATGGTGGGATGGTGGAGCAGGTGAGTGGGGGCGCCAGACCAAGGTGGGGTGCTGGTTGCTGTCATCGGGTCAAGCCTCTGGTGGTTACTGAAAATTCTTTGCTTCCGTGTGCCATGGTCCCATCTGGCACTCGCACCGACTTCCGGCGCCAGCCCCACTTGCAGCCACCACTCGCACCTGCTGCCAGACTCGGCACTGTCAGTAGGTGCAAGTGGCAGCTGCCAGCCCTAATCATCCGAGGGATTCTTCACCTCTCTCTGCTCCTGAGGGGCAATCAGGACAGCAGTTGCGGGCCCTGCTCACACCTACTACTGGCGCTGGCCCCAAATGCTCTGAGCTGTCAATGGGTGTGAGAAGAGAAGTCAGCAGCACATTAGAATGGCAGTGGTAGGAGCAGGGCTGCCGGTAGATACGGGACTGGTGGTCGTGGCAGGAGGGGCCAGGTGAGGGTGCAGAAGATGAGCTGAGATCGGTCTCTCTGTGCCCCCTACAGCCTCATGGCCCCACAGTTCCTTTTAAGGTGCACAAATTCATGCACTGGGCCCCTAGTATATATATAAAAGTCTAAGCAACCATTCAACTATTCAACCAGTAACTCTGACTCACACTGACCACCAGGGAGCAGACATTCAATGCACAGGCATGGAAACATGGAACAGACTGATGAATCTCGGGTGGGGGGGGAAGAAGGGTGGGGAAAAATTAACCAAAGATCTTATATGCATACTAGAGGCTGGGTCACGGATTCGTGCACTGGTGGGATCCATGAATCTGTGCACCAGTCCTCTAATCTATAATAATCTTTAATAATAAAAGTATAATATGCTAATTAGACCAGATGTCCTTCCAGATGACCTTACGAATGAAGCTGGGGCTGCGAGGGAAGCCTGGGTCTCGGGTTCCTGCTGGCGGCCAGAGGGAAGTCCGGGTCCTGGGTGCCTATCTATAGCTGGAAGGAAGCCTGAGTCTTGAGTGCCAGAGGGAAGCTGGTACCAGCAGCCAGGTTAAAGAAGGCTTACTCTTGCACAAATTTCGTGCATTGGGCCTCTAATATACTATAAAAGAAAAACTGCAAGAACTTGGAGAAGCTCATGGTGCTGTTGATCTCTATATTACAGAATTCCCACCTTTCATCAACAAACCACATTCAGCCATTGTAAATCACCTGGATGTGAACCTAAAATAGTCTTAGAGCCAATCCATAATTCATATAAAAGCTCAGTTCTTCCCCCTTTTGGGAGCAAAAATTAAACAAACAGAAGTTCTAATATTTTAATTTCCATATCTCTGTTGACTTTCCTCATTGAACTTAGTAAATTACTGAACTAGTGAAGGAGCACAAAGCTTCACAACTTATATTGGGTGCAAAGGGTATGACACAGTTATAGTTTATAGAATACTTCATCACACAGAGAAGTACTCAATGAAAAATAATTGAATTGAATCAATGATATTCAAATAATGGCTCTAAGTCACCAAATGTAAGATAAATAATGCATACATATTAGTATTAACAGGACAGTCATTCAAAATTATTAATTTGGGATATTTCCAAAAACAACCTTCATATATCCAAAAATTTACTGATTCAGAATTTCTCACCCAGGATTCTAGTTACCATGAATTCTACAGTCTCTTTCAATTTTACCCAAGAATGAGAGGAATTCTTAAAAAGCATATTTAAGAAGCACATACTTCAGTCTCCTAAAATACATTTACTGTTCCAATTATGAAAGCCAGTGGAGCCATTAATATGTTATCTACTAATTTAAATAACTTCAAACCTTATTAAAATATTTTTTAATATTCAAAGTAGTAATAGAAGCAAACATCATAGACTTCATATTTAGCAGCAGCAGTAGTAGTTGTAATATGGAACAAACAAACCTACTTTTTCCATAGGTAACAAAGAGAGTAGTGCTTCACAAGTCAAGAAATCATTCAACCAGTTTTTAAATGTCTATTCTGCATTAGAAAGTACAAGAGATGTAAGATACATATCTATATAAATTTAGCATCATCAAAGAATCTCAAATATACTGATAGAAAATGTTTTACAGGAAGAAAAGATGAACTAAAAACTATTTTCACAGGAAAGGGACATGAACTGGAGTATTCAGAGGCAGAAAGGGCATTGAAACTGAGGGAAATAATTTGCTACTTGCTTTAATAAAAACAAATAATTCAGAACACCAAATACAAGATAATTCGAGTAAAGCAATTTAGAGAAAGTTTCCATTAGAGATTCATAACTTATTAAGCTGTTTGTTCATTGTCACACACTTAAATATAGAACTGGTACCCTTTAGCTTCATTCATAAAACCTCTCAACTTAGTCCTAAAATAAGCACTCTAGCAAGAGAAAGAAAAATTGAAAGGAGCTATAAGTAAATGGAAAATTTGGAGCACTGGATCTTAATATATTCTTTTGTCAAAGTTAACGATTTTCTATTCTCTGGACCTTTTTCTAGCATGAACTTCCCCCCTAATATACTTTATACCTGTCATTCTACTTTAAGTTGGAAAAGTGATAAAAGTTCACTTTGAAATTAATTTTAGTAATTTCCTGTCCACCAGAGGGCTCCAGTATTTATTTCTCCCACAAATGGAAGAGATATAACATTACAATAAATTCATTAAGTACTGAAAAATTCAAAATGTTATTATTTCATTTAATCAGAGTAAAATGTTTTACATCTGCTACAATTTCTACATTAGCAGTTCAAAAAGATACAGGGCTTTTAAAACAAATTTATCATCTAAAATGTTTCAAATACCAAAATTGCTTTGCTATTATTCTCACACTAATTGTCAATTTTTCTCAGGTAGATTTTTCAATTTTATATATATCATCATGTACAATTTTAAGTTCTAAGTAGTAACTCAAATGTTTTATACAATACTCTTATAAATACAATTAATAACTCTCCTTATCCAGAAAATAAAAGTACTACCTATCTACCTAGTCTTAGGCCTTATTACTAACAAATAGAGTAAACATTCTCTTTCAGAAAATCTACAGTCATTAACATCATTCATGCTACAATTATAAACAATGAATATTGTCCCATCATGACCTATGATTTGGCTGGGGGAAAAAAAGACAGTCAATCAATATAAAATGCATTATAATATTCTGTTCAGATATTCTCAGATTTTTTTCCACAAGTTATTATGCTGGAAGTAAATCTCAGTTCAAACTAAATCACTCTTAGCAAAAGAAAAGCCAATATTTTATGTAAATATATGTATATTATTTATAGAACATATTTATAGAATTTTAATAGGAAAAGTATCAACTGCAAATTATTTTTTTAAAAGAGTACAGCAAATCCATTCCCTATGGGTGCTACTGCCCTTCCACAAAATCAACTTGCCAAATTTGGATTATAAAAAGAGAATATGGTAAACACAAAAATTTACTTAATGTTTAAAAATAAATTTTATAATGTGTTATATTTACAAAACAAAAAAGATGCTAAAAATCTATTTTAAAGTGAGTAACAATCATTGCCATAAGGCTTTCCAAAAACACCAATTGATTTAGCAATTACTGTCACTCAGGAATAAATATCTCTAATGAAAACATGGCAGGGTTGTAACTTCACTGGCCCACCTCATCTCCCAAATAAGATTTTCCTATACAATTGACAAGCACCATTATCAAGCACCATTATCAAAGAGTGCAACATTTGTTTCTAAGTAGCACATACTAGCTGTCATCACTTAGAAACATGAAAATTGTTACTGCACCTAGCAAAAATGTATGTATTCATACTTGCAAGAGCACATATCCTGATCAATTTAGAGTTATGCTGCAAGGAAAATGTCAGATTGTAGAAAGAGGTGGGGGTGGGAAGGCTGAGGCTTTTCACAGTGGTAAAATTGTTCTCACTTTAAGTCATGAATAAAAATACAAATTAACTACCATTACTGCTATGAAGAGCTTAAAAATATGAAGCACTTAATCAACAACTTCTATAATATTACCATGTTATATTTCCAAAAGTCAAGAATTCTAGGAGCATATCAAATAAAGGTATTTCTTAAATAAAAATTCGAAGTAATAGCAAATAAAGGCTTAAAAGGCTTTAACATAGGGGGTAAAATCTATGGAATTTCAACAAGTTCAACAGCTAGAAAGCAAGACAAAAAAAAATACGTAGAACAATCTCATCTGAGCTGTACCTTAGATACACTCTGAAACAGCATCAAGCTATTATATGTTTATTATATAATACTGCTGTGCCCTTGCATATCACCTTTAATCAAAGGATCTCAAGGCACCACAGAATCATTAAGGCCTTAAACTAAGGTCTAGAACAGAAATAATTACATTTTGTAATTGCAGCTATTAATAAAAACCTTGCTACTATTTCCCAGTCCCGTGTTCCAAACAAACGTTAGCTTCCAAGCCTTCCGACATGGAAACAGTATTTCCCAAATCATTTCAATTTGTGATTGATGCTATGCACATTTCAGCTTTTCTTCATCACTGGGACTAAAGGGAGTAATGGTACTGTTTTAATGACACAAATCTATTTCATTCTAACTCTCTGATACAATAGTGCACATATCTTGCAGGGTGCAGGATGATATAAAATGGTGGCCTTATGGAGATCAAATTTTTGCTGGAGGTGATGAGCCCAAGCATCTACCAAACAAGAAACAGCATTTCCCAGCTCAGTCTAGAGACCTCTCCAGGCAACTTCTAGAGGGGGGTAGAGAAAACCATGTCCAGTTATCTCCTTAAGAGGGTAGAAGACTATTCTGTGTGCACACCAGGAGGAAAGAGAAAACCAAAAGGATAAAGCAAGAGTTTTAAAACTCAGGAAGGAGAGTGTAAGGTTGTGGTTCCTTCACATTTAAATAGCACGTGAAATGGAAATCCAACATAAGCAAAATGCCTTTAAACCAAGGTCAAAATACACCACTTAGGCTCATTTAACTTTTTAAATTATTTAAAAATCTGTAACTGACAGTCGCTCCTATAGAAACATCTGAGATTTTGAAATGTTATCAACAAAGTTCAATTTTACTTTTTTGGCTGGAATACATGAACACTCAAATGGAATGTAACGATGTAAACAGCAATTCTTTTATAAACAAGATTAGCCATCTTCTTGTTAACTACATTATGTTTGTCCCTAGGGCTGCAAAATGTAATGTCACACTCACACAAACCCACCTCCGGCACGCTAAGTCTACACGGTTAACTACTGTTGGTCAACAAACTCACAACCTTAACGTTTATACACAAACAAACAAACAAAAGCAACATTAAAGAGTACTTTTCGTTTCGAGTTCTCTCTCAACAGTCAAGGATCAAGGCTCAATAATGTGTCTGATTAGCGTTTAAAAGTCCAATGATGTAATAGGTACTACCAAACATTTGGTACTAAAAGTCCTGTGACAGTCATTAAAAGTCTCCATATACGGCGGGCCTAGGTTTGCGGAAATTCCCGAACATCTTAGTATTTGTTGCCATACTTGTTCACCTAGACCCTTCAAAAAAAAAAGTCACTGCCAATTCGCGTGGACTTTTTCTTGGCGAGAGACGCGAGACACCGCTCTCGCGAAGAGCCAGCGTGCGCCCGGGGCACGAGCCGGTCGGGGTCGCCGAGTCCGCTCTCCTGTCGCCCTCAGCACCCGGCGGGGACCCGCCTCGGCTCTGCCCGTCGTCACTGACGTTTTCCGAAGCGTTAAGATACAAGACACGCTGTCCGGAGGCTTCCCGCGGAGATCTTCTCCGCTTAAAGCCACCTCGCCACATCTCCCCGACTTCGGCACGGCCTTTGGTGATGTGAAAAACGCACCCAAGTGAGAAACCCCATACTAAAAGCACTCCTTGCTAGAAGGGGGAAACCAGAACCTGCAACTTCTCCAAATCTCCCAGCACGACGGCTCCGCAACAGCCCCCTGCAAACGCGCCCCACATCTGCAGCCTTTCCGATTAAATAAGATTGGAAACCACAATGAAAACAAAGTGTGTCGTAACTCAGCCTTCACTCACCATATCCGCCGGGACATTACTGGACATCTTGCCACTTGATAAACACCCAGATGTTCACGCAAAAAAAAAAAACAAACAAAACAAAAAAAACACACCAAAAAACAAAAACAAAACAAAAAAACACCACACAACAAACAAAAAGGTGCGGAGGTCTTCAGCCACAGAAATCAACGCTAACGATCTCGATTAGTTCGTGATGTGCTTTCCAAAATCCAAGTGCCGTGGGAGCCGGAGTCGCGGCCTGGCCGAGGCTCTGCGCGGAGGAGCGATGCCCGGGGGCCCAGCGGCCGGGGCGCGGGGCGCTCGCAGGGAGCAGCTCGGAGGGAGCAGCCGGTCGTCGTCAGCAGCAGCAGCGCCGGGACCGGCCGCGCCAGGTGGACTGAGCCGAGTGACACACGGGCATGGGGCGGTGGGAGGGGGTTAAATGCGCCTTCCTCCTTCGTGGGCCGGCAGTGATTCACACGCGCGCCCGAGTCCAGTCCTCAGGAAGCAGCCAAATGCCGCGGCTGGAGGTACACAGATAACTATGCGGCTACACATGGACGCGTGAGCGCTGAGTGGCCGGCGGGGGAAACGGCTCACCTAGCGCCGCCGGGGCCGGGGGCCGGGCCGCCCGAAGCCGCTCTCAAGGGCATTTAACTCGTTGGGAGCCAAGGCCCGAAGCCCGCGGGGACCCGCGGGGGACGGGAGCTCGGGCCGGGCAGGGACCCACCGCCCCTCGGGGCTCAGGCCGCGGGCGCCTCCGGGCCGCAGCGGCTCTCGGGGCGCATCGTCTTCGCAGCTCCGCTCTCCTCACCGGCCTCCCTCCCCTCCCCGGCCTCGCGAGGTCCCGCGACACCGACTCCGGCCGGTCCCCGGAAGAGGCCGGTCCTCCCTCTCCTCAGTCCGGAACGGCTTCCTCTCAGAGCTTTGTCTCGCCTCCACTTCTCAGCGCCAAACGCCGCAGCCACCTCCTGTCATCGCCCCTTAAGCCAACATGGCGGCTGCAGCTGCCTGAACGCGAGTCGGGGACTCCCGGGCTCGCCCCCCACCAGCGGCCGCCGCCCCCGTTCCCCTCGCGGACACAGAGTGCGTCACTACGGAGGCCACCCTGGAGCATCACGGGAAGTGTAGTTCACGCTCCCTCGCCTGACTTTGAAGCCACGCCCCTCCTAGTAACAGTTGCTAGGAAAGGAAAGCTAGCTTTTGCCAAGCTGTGTGGCCCAGAAGTTAGGTGTAACCTGGAGAATTATTTGGGGGGCGGGGGGAAATAATTCTGTACAGAGAAGTTCCCTCATGTACAATATACATACAGATTTAAAATATGGTTTACTTCTAAGCAGAATCATTCGTTTTAATGACAGAGAGCTCTCCACATCCTGCAATCTGAAAGCATTTTGTGTAGTGATTTCCTGAGTCTCAACATTACATTTGGAAGATCAGAGGCAATCATTGATTTCCAATGAGGCCGTATAAGTTCAACAGGAACATGGATCTTATTAAGCAGGGAAAATGTCTGAACATGTGTTTCCTGAAGACCCATGGCCATAGAGCTACAATCTAATTAATTGAAATTACCAAAAACGGTAATAGTGAATAATGCCAAATCTAAATCAGGAAACAGCTACTACAAACTAAGTGAGGATTCACTACTTTACCAGGCCAGCCTCTAAATGCTATTCAACTCAAAATGTAATTGAAAACCTATATACCTGCAGTGATTAACAAATAGTGCCAAATAATACCATTAGTCAGAGACACATGAAGAATATGTCTACCCCAGATTAAGTAATAAAATGCAGAAAACACAAATGTCTCTCTGAATCCATATTCATATCTCTCTTAGTACTTTGGCAGCATATTTTAGGAAGGTCAATCTCAATAACATACATGTATAAGAATGCCAGCAGATTTACAGTCTGAAAGCCACCTCTGCAACGTATAGCTATGTGACCTCATCTGTAACACAGTCTTGCCTACCTTCCACTTTTAAAGTAGAATGACTTCATGCTGGGAAAATAGATTACTTTGTAAGTAATAATGCATCATTTGGTATGAAGTGTTACTACTCCTTCATTCAGCAAACAACTGTGCCAGGCGCTGCTAGGCATCAGGAGTTTAAAAATGGATAATCCAGGCACTGTGCACAGGGAACTCACTGTCTCACAGCTTGTCATTCCCCATAGCAACCAATCAGGTTTGTCTCACCAGGATAGAAACTCACAGGACATAGAGAGTGCCTGCCTCTT
>PVJC01006990.1:0-53021 GCA_004026665.1 Murina feae | reverse complement strand
TGGGTGGGGGCTGGCTCCTGTATCTTTAAGGAGGTGTTGAGTTAGCCTTTGCCTTAGGCTACTCAGCTTTTTATATGCAAAAGCCTCTGACGCAGCTTGGGAGGGGCGGGGCCTCGGGGAGTTTGCAGGGCAGGGTGGAGCAAGTAGCTATGGCTGCTTCTCAGCCCTGCGCTAAGAGACACTGGGTCTCTGTGTCCCGCGGTAATTGCTGCAAGCAACGCTGAGAGAAACCAGCTTTGGATTTCCTCCCGGTGCCAGTCAGTTCCCCTTCTCTGGGTGTGCGTACGTCTGGGTCCTCAGAAACTCGCCTGGAACTGGAGTTCAGAGTTGCTGGGAGCTTGTGGTACCCTGGCGCCAGCCCTCTCCCCGAGCCCCGTGCGTGCGCCTCCGTACCTCTGTACTTTGCTTCTGCCACTCCTCTGAGTCTCAGACTCTTTCTAGTAGAATTTTCACTCAGCCAGCCTTCCTGTGGGTGTGAGTGGTGTCCGTGTTTTCTTTTCGTGGCTATTCTGAAATAGTTGTTCACGGCTGCATTTACGGTGTTTACCTTATGCCACCATCTTGGATTCCTGTCAAATAGGTTTTCAATATCTTGCTCTCTCTTCTTCTGGCACCCCTATAGTTCTGATGTTGGTACGCTTGAAGTTGTCCCAGAGGCTCCTTACACTATCTTCATATTTTTGGATTATTTTTTATTTTTGCTTTTCCAGTTGGGTTTTTTTTTTGCTTTTTTGTATTTCATATCTTTGACTTGATTCTTGCAATACTCTAGTCTCCTGTTAGATCTCTGTATATTATTCTTTATTTCATTCAGTGTATGCTTAATTTCTAGCTGGTCCTTTCTCATATCCTTGAGGGTCTCACTAAATTTATCAGCAGTCTTGCCCTAACAGGTTTGGCTCGGTGGATAGAGTGTCAGCCTGTGAACTGAAGGGTCTTGGGTTTGATTCCAGTTGGGGGCATGTGCCTTGGTTGTGGGCACATCCCCAGTGGGGGGTGTGCAGGAGGCAGCTGATCAGTGTTTCTCTCTCATTGATGTTTCTAGCTCTCTGTCTCTCTCCCTTCCTCTCTGTAGAAAAATCAATAAAATATATTTAAAAAAAAATTATCGGCAGTCTCTGGAAAATTCTTGAAAAACCTTATAACCGTGGTTTTGAACTCTATATTCAGTCATTTGTTTTCCTCCATTTCTGTAATTTGTGACCTGTTTTTTTGTCTCCGCATTTTGGCTGCTTCCCTGTGTTGATAGAGTGGCTTTCTGTGCTAGGTGTCCTATAGGGCCGAGTGGCTCAGCCTCCCCAATTACCTGAGGTGGACACTCTTGGTGCACCCCTTTGTAGGCTTTCTGCACAGTCTTGTTGTAGCTAAGCCTTGATTGTTGTTGGTATCACTGAGAGGAATTGACTTCCAGGCCACTTGGCTGTGAGAATCAGCTGTGTCTATGGTGGGAGAACTTCTGTGCTGGAGACACCCTTATGGGGCAAGACTTCCTTCACTGGGTCTTTGGTGCTCACTGAGTCTGCCCCCTGAGTGTGTTCCTTATTTATCTGAGGAGTTGTATTCTGGATGGTCCACTCTGACCACTGGGTACACTGGCTCTTGGATCTCTAAGGAGGTGCTGATTTAGCATTTGCTTGAGGCTACCCAGCCTTTTATATGCAAAAGCCTGTGCTCACAGCTTGGGTCAGGCGGGGCAAACAGCTATGGCTGATTCTCACCCCAGCCCTAAGAGGCACCGGGTCTCAGTGTCCCATGGTAATCGCTGCAAGTGATGCCAAGAGAAAGCTGCTCTGGAGTTCCTCCCAGTGCCAGACAGTCCAGCTTCTCCCTCTATGAGTTTGGATCTCCAGAAACTCACCTGGAAGTGGAGTTCAGAGCTGTTAGAAGCTTGTGACTCCTTCTGGATTGAAAGAGAGAACTGTGTCCTCAGTTGCCAGCCCTTTCCAAGAGCCCTTTCCACGTGCACCTCTGTACCTTTGCACTTTACTTCTGTACCTCCTTCGAGTCTCAGTGCGTTTTTCTCTTTCTAGTTGTAGAATTTCCACTCAGCCAACCTTCCCTGTGGTTCTGGGTGGTGTCTGTTTTTTCTTTCATTGTGGTTTTGAAATGGTTGTGAGAGGCAGCAAGTTTGGGTGTTTACCTAAACTGCCATCTTGGTTTCTCTCTCATTTGCATAATTTAATCATTTTCTAATGTTTTGTAGTACTTCACATGTTTAGTGACTAAGGAAAGTTTGGACTCTTACTGTCTCCGGCAAGAATATTAGTCATTACCCCTCTCACTTAAGAATACCTTTTGGGATAAGAAGTCAATCCAACAAGAGGACATATGTTTATAAATATTTATGTACCAAACATAAGAGCACCTAAATACATAAAGTAAATATTAACAGACCTAAAGGGAGCAATAGATAACATAACTATAATAGTAGGGAAATTTAATACCCTACTTACATCAGTGGATAGATCACCAGCACAGAAAAATCCATAAAAAACATTGGCCTTAAAAGACATATGTAGACCAGATGGAATTAACCAGATATATATAGCACATTGCATCCAAAAGCAACAGAGTACACATTATTCTCAAGTGTACGTGGAACATTGTTCATGACAAAAAACAAGACAACATATTTAAGAAGATTTAAAATCATATCAAGCATATTTCTGACCACAGTGTTATGAAACTAGAAATCCTATATAATAAAAGGGTAATATGCAAATTGATTCTAACAGCAGAACAACTGGGAATGACTGGTCACTATGACGCTTAATGCAGGAGCTGCCCCTGGTGGTCAGTGCGCTCCCACATGGGGAGCTCTGCTCAGCCAGAAGCCAGGCTGACGGCTGCCAGTACAGTGGTGGTGTTGGGAGCCTCTCCCACCTCCTCAGCAGTGCTAAGGATATCCAACTGCAGCTTAGGCCTGCTCCCCGCTGGCAAGTGGACATCTCCTGAGGGCTCCCAGGCTGCCAGAGGGATGTCTGACTGCCAGTTTAGGCTTGATCGCCTGGGGAGCAGGCCTAAGTCAGTAGGTGGACATCCCTGAGGGGTCCTAGACTGCGAGAGGGCATTGGCCGGGCTGAGGGAAGCCCACGAGTACACAATTTTTTGTGCACCGGGCCTCTAGTCAATTATAAGAAGAAAACTGGAAAATTCAAATATGTGGAGATTAAACAACATGCTACTGAACAAACAAATGGTCAATAAAGAAACCAGAAGAGATATAAAAAGTAGCTTGATACAAATGAAAATGGAAATGTAACATACAAAATATGCAGCAAAAGCAATTCTAAGAGGGAAATTCATAGTGATAAGTGCCTACCTCAGGAATCAAGAAAAATCTCAAATAAATAATGGATTAAAGACTTGAAAATAAGAGCTGGAACCATAAAACTCCTAGAAGAAAACTTCATCAGTAAGCTTTGACATTGGTTTTGAAAATGATATATATTTTTATATTTCATGTGAATGTAACAAAAGCAAAAATAAACACATGGGACTACATTAAACTAAAAAGCTTCTGCATAGCAAAGGAAACTTTCAACAAAATGAAAAGGCAACCTACTGAATGGGAGAAAATATTTGCAAATCGCATATTAAGGGATTAAAATCCAGAATATATATAAAGAACTCATACAACTCAATAAAAACAAACCAATTAAAAAATGGGCAAAGATCCAAATGGATATTTTTCCATACAAATGGCCAATAGGTACATGAAAAGATGCTCAACATCAGTAATCATCAGGGAAATGCAAATCAAAACCACATGAGTTATCACCTTACACCTGTTATAATGGCTACTATAAAAAAGACAAGAAGTAACAAGTGTTGGCAAAGATGTGAAGAAAAGGAACCCTTGTGCATTGTTAGTCAGCATGCAAATGGTGTAGCCTCCATAGAAAAGAGTATGGAGATTCCTCAAAAAAAAATTAAATACAGAATTACCATATGATCCAACAATCCCACTTACGGGTATTTATCCAAACAAAACAAACACTGATTCACAAAAGATACATGCACCCTATGTTCATTACAGCATTTATAATAGCCAAGATATGGAAACCACCTAAATGTTTATCAATTGATGAATGGATAAAGAATATGTAGTGCATAAGCACACACACAATGGAATATTCTTCAGTCATAAAAAAAGAATAAAATCTTGCCATTTGCAACAACATGGATAGACCTGAGGATACTATGCTAAGCAAAATAAATCGGAGAAAGACAAATACCATATAATCTCACATAGATATGGTATCTTAAAGAAACCAAACAACTAATTAATACAGAGAACATATTGGTGGTTGTCTGAGGTGGGGTGGGGGTTGGGCAAAATGAGTGAAGAAGCAAAAGGTACAAATTCCAGTTATAAATTCAATTAATCACAGGGATATAATATACAGAATGCTGACTATCCTATCTAATAAAAGAGTAATATGCAAATTAGGCATCACTCCATCACAAAGATGGCCGCCCCAATGGCCACAAGATGGCAGCACCCATAGCCACAAGATGGCGGCCCCCAGTCCGGCTCAGCCCCGCCACTGAAGTGGTCAGGCCTCTTAGCCAGGCAGGTGGTGGGGGAGGCCGGGGGCCTGAGGGGTGGAACAGGTGATTAGAGGGGGCTGGGGTCCCCTGCCTAGGCCAGAGGCCTTCACCAGAGGCCTCAGGCATGGGCAAGGGTGGAGCCGGTGATCGTAGGGGGCAGGGGCAGAGCCGGTGATTGGAGGGTTATGAGGGTGCCCTACCCAGGCATAAGGCCTGGGCCAGAGGCTTCAGGTCTGGGCAGGGGCAAGGCCGTAGGTCACAGGGGCCTGAGATCTGTAGAGCCAGCAATTGGAGGGGCAGGGGTGGAGCCTGTGATCGCAGGGCTTGGGCAGGGGCAAAGCTGGTGATTGGAGGGGCATGGGTGAAGCCAGCAATGCAAGGGTCTGGGGGTCTCTGCCCAGGCCTGTAGCCTTGGCCACAGGCTATAGTGAGGCAAGGGCAGAGCTGGCAATCGCAGGGGTCTGGAGGTCCTCTGCCCAGGCCTGTAGCCTTGGCCACAGGCTGTAGTGGGGCAAGGGTGGAACTTGCAATCGGAGGGGCCTAGGAGTCCCTACCTAGGCCTACAGCCTTGATCAGAGACTGCCAGTGGAGCAAGGCCAGAGCCTTTGATGGCAGGGGGCAGGATCAAAGCCAGTGATTGTAGAGGCCTGGGCTCTGTGAAGCCGGCAATCAGAGGGCCTTGGGAATCTTCTGCCCAGGCCTGCAGCATCATGCAGAGACTGCAGGCCCGGGCAGGGGCAGAGCCAGTGATTGCAGGGGTCTGGGGGTCCCCTGCCCAGGCCTGCATCCTTGGCCAGAGGTTATAGGCCTGGGCAGGGGTGGAACTAGGATTGAAGGGGCAGGAGTGGAGCCAGTGATCAGAGTGAACTATAGAGGAAACACTTTTTCTTAATGCTCATTGGCTAAGCTCCCTGTATGCCAATGGTAATATTCTTAGTAACTTGGGTAATAAGAATCCAAAAAGGCGATCTAGGGTTTTTCCACCTCACTCCTGGAGAAAAAATGAAGGTCTACTGCTGGAAGACTAAGAAATGTCATATCCTGCCCTAGCTACTTTGGCTCAGTGCATAATGCCTCAGTCTGCCGACTGCAGGGTCTGGGTTTAGTTTTGACCAAGAGCATGTACCTAGGTTGCAGGCTCCTCCCTGGCCAGGGCCCAGGTCAGGGCATATGCAGGAGGCAACCAATCAAAGTGTTCCTCTCACTTTGATGTTTTTCTCTGTTTTTCCCTTCTCTTCCACATTCTCTAAAAATCAATGGAAACATACTCTCAGATGAGGACAAAAAAAAAAAAAAAAGAAATATCCTATGAAAGACACATCTTGAAAATGCCTAAAGAAAGTTGTCATTTTTTCATCGTGAAGGGACTGTAGTCCGTGTTGATGGAAACACCTTGGTGGCTGCAGTGACTGGCAGTGGCTGCAGCAGTGGGGTGATGGGGCTGGTGGCTTCTCCTGATTAGCCTGGTCACCTCCCACAAAGGGTGGCCACACTGCGACTTAGGCCCGCTCCCCAAGGGGAGCAGGGAGCGGGCCTAAGTCATCAGTAGGACATCCCCTGAGGGCTCCCAATATGTGAGAGGGGGCAGGCTGGGAAAACCTCCCCCTCCCCGCCACCCAGTGCACGAATTTCATGCACTGGGCCCCTAGTAGTTAATAATACTGTATTGCATATTTATTGCTAAGAGTAGAATTTAAAAGTTTTCATCACAAGGAAAAATATCTAACTATGTATGATGATAGATATTAACTACTTATTATAGTAATCATATTACAATATATCCAAATATCAAATCATTATGTTTATACTTGAAACTAATATTGTATGTCAATTAAACCCAATAAAATAAAAAAGAATACCCCTTGGGAGTAATATCCATGGTCATTCTTCTGGTGGCGTTGTTGAAATGTGTAGCCTTTATTGCTGCTGTTCCTGTGAGGATTGGTAGTGGTTCCCTTTGACTTACTTTTGAATGTTCACAGTTGATAACTCCACATTAGGCCATGACACTCTCCCCTCATTCCATTACCTGATATGAAGGAACTTCAAAGGAGGTTAAAGAAGTGACACAAAAAATTTTGCTAATGGTGTCCTATATACATATATATAATATTTTATTTTAAAACATAATTGAGCATATACATTTTTTTAGCTTTTTTTCCAGAGAACATTGCACCTAAGTTTCAAAACACACAAAATAGATCCCCATTACTAAACAGTTTTCACTTTTGGGTTACAAAAGTCAAGATTTCACAATCACAAAGCATAAAGGTACATGGTTCTGAAACCATTCACAGGCATATTCCTCTCATTCACTGCACGTAGGGTGTTTCTGGAAACCCAGACCTTATGATACATTCCTTACAAATGGTCTCCACCATGGGCCTCCCTGGGTCTCCAGAAGAAACAAACAAAAAAAAAATGGAGGCAAAACAGGAGGGAAGGAGTAACCTCTGGACACCTCAAACACACACAAATCTTATGGAGGATTAGAAGAGTGGAGGACACGAGGTTCTCCTTCAAGTACATCACAGTAGAAAACAACACGTACAGCCTCATTTGGTCACTGTCTACCTGGTCTTTGCATGAACAAAACTGCATCTAAGATGCAAAGGAAAAATTAAAGCTATTTACAGATAACGCCATGAATTAGAAAGTGCAGTACTCCTCAGACTGGCACTCAGGTATGGTGCTCACATAAGAGGCAAATCGGGCTGCTCATGTAGTGTCTTGAAAAATCCCCGTGTACACACATCACCAACACAAAACCAGTTTGCTCAGCAAGATAGCTATGGTGTGCAGGTGTGCAAAATGTCTCTGCAATTGTAAATCTTTAAAAATCCAAGTTCCTATTGTATGCTTTTTACTTTTTTCTTAGATCTGGTAACTTTTTGGGTCAGCCTGGTGTTCTTTGCATAGACAATGACTCTCACTGCTTTCTCCAAGTGTCCCAGAAGCACTAACTTACTGAAAATAGAAACTCATAAAAGCTTAATAGATTCACTCTGAAAAGAGTGGAACAGCTGGGTCATTTAAGGAATGGTAAGATCCTCAAGCTGTGATGAAAAGAAAACCACTGACCACTTGTGGCCTTGTAAATTAAAGTTGATGGGCAGATGGGAGAGGAGGTGAGATCAAGAGAATTGGAGTTTTAAAGATCTGGGAGATGTTTTTTCTAAGTGTTTTCTTCCTAGTCCTCCTGGTAAACCAGAAAACCCTACCTGAACAGCCTCGATCCTAAGCCAAATCTGGGTCCCAGGACACTCATCCCTGCCTACCAATATCTATCTACTGCGGTAGGTCTCCCAAAAATAAGTGTATACTTAGAAGAGTAAGAAGAGAGTGAGCACAGCTGACTTCACATAGTCCCATGGAGGTAAATTGCTAGGGATTAAAAAAATTAAGCACCCTAAATTTCCCGAAGCTGAATACTGTGGAAAAGAACAGAAATTCCCACTCTGGGGGAAGGTGGGGCTTTGTCTTAGTAGTTGGCCTGCCAATTTTCAGCTCTATCCAAGAGCAGCAGTCATGTAAACACAACCACTGCAGAACATCCCCTCCTTCTGACTGCTGGCACTGCTCTGATTTCAGGTGTTTAGACAACAAAGGTTTGGCTGTTGCCTGGGAAGATGCTGCAGTGTGGATGAAGTATAAATCTGTTCTCTTTAAGGAAGAGAGTGTCAAATATTTGAAAGCAGGGACCAATCCAACAACAAGATTTAGAACTGGAAGAGCCTTTCATTAAAGGAAGTGGCCGCACACACTCCAAGACAACCATAAAGACTTGACTAGGAAAACAAGACTTCCTCTGAGGCTATGAGGACAAGCAGATTTGGTTACAACTCAGATACAGAAGATTTCAGAACCACATATACATACATTCTGCAGAGTTTTGAGTGTGTTGCCTTTAGACCCTTCCAGGAATGCTCCAGGCGCCTACCTGTTATATAGACATGGTAACAGCTTTGGGATGGGATTACGTAGAGTCTGGGTAAAAAATAAAGCTAAAACCAAGTAAGCTCAATGCACAGAGTGGTATTAGTACTGGGTAGATTTTTTCCATTGAGCATAACAAATAATTTTCCCCACATTTGATTTATTCACCTCATTTGCAGTTTTTCTCCCATACTCCTAATAGATTCATGGCTTCAGCTTGCTACTGAGCTCTTTCTACCCCATGGGGCTTATGAAAAGAATTTCTAGGTATTCAACTAAAAGCAGTAGGTCTAAATGTGCAAGACTAGAATACACTGAATAAGGGGGTTTTAGAGTTTTTCCTGAGACATGCCTTGGCAGTAAATGAATTGATGAATTAAGTAGAAGGTTGTCATATCTACATGTCTGTACCGACATTCTGACTCATGTGGCTCAATTAAAAGTGGAGATAGGGAGTACAGAAAAGCTCAGGAAAGGAAAAAGAAATGAAAGGCAATGGAAACACAGGAAAGAGGTGACTGCTTCCTAAAGTTGATAACTTGGAATCCTCCCAGGGAAACTCTTAAGATTCCAATATGTATGTGAGTTAGGGAGTCAAGGCAGGAAGAAAAAATGGACCACATTGATGTAGAATGCCTGCATATTTTTCCATAGCATAATATTCTGCCAGAGAAGCAAATTGTGGTTGGTTAAGATTTACTGGAGGAGGAGGGAAGCTATCAGATGAAGAGGATGCCTGACAAGGCTGTAGTCCAGTTCTTCCCAGACAACATTCTGGCAGCCACCTGATAAGTGAATTCCCACAGTACTTCACTCACCAGGCTGAGCACTGTTTCCACACTGTGGGATGAACATAGAATAGGAAGGCTCCAGTCCACTCCTAAAAAAAACCCACTATAAATCCAGGTATGCAGGCGATGAACTCCCCTGGAGGAAAGATCCTGTCCTCTCCTGCGGGGGAAGGGTTTCAAAAACATGAGAACTGGAATTGGCTCTCCAGCATTGTGGGGGACTACCCCAATGACTCTTTCTTCAGTGAATGTTTTAATTAAAAGAAGTTGTCCAGATGGTGGTCATGCCACAGGAGCTCTCCAGAAAGAAGGCTCAGTAATGGGATGTTGCTCTACAAGGTATCCACGTAGAGCAGCAGTCTAAGAGATAGAAGATATTGTTAAACATCTATTTTTCAGTTCCTGTGGGCAGTGAAGCACCTGGCACATCTGATCTGTCCACTGCTTCTGTGGGTGCTCCATGAGGAACACTCAGAGGGAGCAGTGGTCTGAGTGGTTGGGTGGCTGGGACCTGATTCTGTGGAGAAGGAGCAGGTGTACAGCATGTGAATGGCCAGTCAACCCAATTCAAATTCTGTTTCATCAAATTCTGTCTGAGTGGGTCTTGTCCAAAGATGGGGGGAGAGGACCTACTGTTCCCTGACAGACTCTGATACTTACACATTGTTCTGAGTGGGCCTAGGAATCCTTGCAGCCCATGAAACTTGGATCCAAAGTGGAGGAAAGGTTCTGAAATGAAGTGTGGTGAACTGACTGACATTAAGGGATTTCCCACAGAGCTCTATTAAACACTGTTTTACGTGTGTACTTGTGGCACAGCAAGAATGGGTTAGGGTTTGGAAGTAATCGTTCCAGAAATGAAAACCCAGATTCAGAAACCTCGAACAACACAGGGGAGACCCTTGAAGACAAAAGAGAAACTCTTGGCCCAAATACTCCAAATTTCATGAAAACACTGATTTAGTGGGGAAAAAATCAACTTCGAAACAAATTATTAAATAACAAAGATAGCACTCTGTTAGCCAGGGCACTGCTCCCGAGATCTGCCTGGGTGGTGTGGGTTACAGGATATGGCGACAGCCTGGATTGGACTTGGACACACAAATTCCTCAGCAAGGAGTTGGAAAGTCCCAGGCCTGGTCTATGGAAACAATTAAGATTCAAGAAATTAAAAAAAAAAAAAACCTACCTTACCCCATCATCATCATGAAAGAATAGAGAGAGACACACACATAGATAGCATTCCCTGAAATAAATCTCAGGCTTAGGAGAAGGTGGGCGCTCACACTTTCTGAGGAATGATCCCCAATGTTCCAACCCGTAGACATATTGGCAGCTTGACAGACGAAGAGTCTTCTGCCAATTACACCTGAAAATGGCTGACCAGCATTCCAGATAAAATAAATATGATTATGTACCCAGAATAGGCAATGGCCACTTAGGAGGCCTATTGAAGGAACCAAAAGAAACAACACTCAGTAGCAGCCTTTAGGTTTTGCTTTTGTTGAGTATCCAGACCTGTTAACTAAAGCGGTAACTGAAACCTATTGATCCTCTTGAAACACAGCCGGAGGCCTTTGGGCAGCGAACTCTCCATCTGAGCTGGGAAGAGGTGGCACCATCTGGAACTCTGCTGGGGCACTTCCCAGTCCTGCCCTGCCAAGAGGCATCCCAGCTTTCTTCCTTCTGATCTTCCAATCCCCTGAGTTGTTTTCATGACAGTTTATTTCCATGTATTAAAGGAATGACATATACAGAAATGTCATCTCCTGAGCCCAGTCGGTCATTAGATATCCGCCATCCTCTGTCCTTCAGGACACCACGGGCACGCATCACCAGGTCCTGAGCTGCCAGTGTGTACCTGTGCAGGGAGAAGCAAGAGCAAGACCATCAGTGCAGCACCAGGCAAAAGCTGGGGTCAGGCAAGGCTAGAAAGGAGGTATCACTACAGCTACATAAACAGTTTTTGGATACTCTTAAAGTCTCAAAAAGACTAGGTCACCTTTTTCCACATGTGGGATGCCTAATATAAATTACTAGAGGTCCAGTGCATGGAATTCAAGCACGGGGGAGGAGAGAACCCTCAGTCCAGTCTGTGCCCTCTTGTGGTCCAGGATCAGGCCTGAGCCAGCAGTCAGACATCCCTCTTGCAGTCTGGGGCTCTTGCAGCCCAGGACCCCTCGCTCCTTACTGCTTGCCTACAGTGGAGGTGGGAGAGGCTCCTGCGCTTGCCAGCCATGAGTTCAGCTTCTGGCTGAGCAGCACTCCCCTTGTGGAAGTGCACTTATCACCAGGGGGCAGCTCCCACATTGAGTCTGCCCCCCTGGTGGTCAGTGGGCATCATAGCGACTGGTCGTTCTGCCGTTTGGCCAATTTGCATATTAGGGTTTTATTATACAGGATTTTTTAGATGGTAGTTGGGCAAGACACTAGGTGCATTAAATAACCTAAATTAACCTGTTGATCAGTCCTCTTTTGAGGTTTATGATGATGATAAGGACAGAGTCTTAGTTTGGTGCAGACTTGCTCAGGCTCAGAGTTTTCCATGGCAAACAGTGTCTAGCTAAAAAAGTACACGGGAAAAATGAGACCTTTTATTTTCAGTTATGCTTATTTTTAGGACCACATTCCTTTTAGGACAAAGAATAGTCATTTTCCATTTATGGTGGGGGTAAAATTTGCTTTTTAAAAAGTGAGTTGATTTAAAAATATGAATGATACACGTGTAGTATAGAAACATAGTAAAAACGGTAAGGTTTTATTGGTAAATGACTGGTAAATCCTGGTCTGCGTGAGCTTACCTATGCCACACTCTCCTCTTAACCAATGTAAGTACATTGAGGGATGCTCCAAAAACATGAAAATAAGATTGTTCACTGAGATTTAAACTCTAAACTTAAGAAAAAAGAATAAATGGACTGGCTGCCATGGTTCAGGAAGTCACGGTTCAATTCCCGGTCAGGGCATGTACCCAGGTTGCAGGCTTCATGCCCCGTGTGGGATGTGTGGGAGGCAGCTGATCAATGATTCTCTCATCATTGATGCTTCTCTCTCTCTCTCTCTCCCCTTCCTCTCTGAATTCAATCAAAACATTTTTAAAAAAGAAAAAAGAAAAACACATGGAAAGTATTAACACATAGTGAAAGGCAAATGTGGGAGGTGATTTGGGTGGGTGTGGGCATAGGTTAGCCTCAAGGCAAAAAACCTGAGACAAAACATTGGCAGGTGCCTACAGAAATACTGATTAGGGCAGAGAGTCTTTGCTGGCAGACTTCAAAGAAATTTAGTTTCACCAGTAGGACCATATTTATTGTGGATGGATTACTCTCTTAGCCTATGACATTAAACATGATTAATCTTTATTCTGATTTCATGTTCACCGATAATCTGTTTATGATCTGCCTTCCTGTATAGGCCTGCCTACAGGAAAGACTAAGCTGATCACTTAATAGTTTTAGAATTTTTTATCAGTTATATTTTTCCGTATAAATGTCAATTGGCATTTTGGTTTGCAGATCATTCTTGTAAGCTTGGTTAAGGTGTGCTGAGTTCTGATTATGAATCTGTTCTTTGTATGTTGATTAAACTAGTTTCTGAACCTGAGAAGCTAAAAGCTAGACTCTGGTAAATCACCAAGATAATACATGCCATCCTACAAGGAAGACCTCCTAGAAGCCAGCCCCTGGACCTTTAATAAGAGGCATGCTGATATTACCAGTGGCCTTTCCCTCCTTGGAATGTCTTTGCCTTGCTTTCAGAACTGTGAGTTAAGGAATTAGAAAATCAGAAACTCTCCATTTCTTTTTTTAAAACCCTTTATGAATTTATCAATTCTCGTGTTAAAAGAAATCTGCATGTAGTCCCATGGTTGCATTGTTTAAGACCAAGGTCTGTAGGGAAAAATCTCAATATTAAGATTCCAGGTTGTAGAGTCTATGAAACTCAAGTTTACTTATATAGCCCAGGTAGCAGACAGAAGGTAACAAAGCAGGGGCTATTTTAGTTCACACACAACAAATACTTTTTCTTCTGGAGGATGGGTGTTAAGTGGGAAGGAGAGATACCTCTTTTTCTATTGATATTGAGAGAATTATCAGCTTTGAGGCAGAAATCTCTGTTCCACCTGAGGGCTAGGTAGCCCTCTCTTCCGGTTCTTCTGTTGAGATCAGGAAATAAACAGGCCTCCAAAGAGGTTTTTGGCTAAAGAGACAAATAAATGTCCCTAAATTTATATACTAACGCTCATATATTATATTCAGTAGAGTTTCCCAGATGCTTTTGGTTACTCTTGGTTTTATACTTAATCGTACATCTGAGATTTAACCACATACGGAAAGGCTACTATAAATATAAGGGATGTTTATTATCCTGGTGATTAGCCTTTCAAATTCAGAAACTTGGCTAAGTTAATATACCGAGCAGATTCATCTTGTCAGGGTTGAGCACACCTTAATCCAGCTTATGAGCAGACCAGACATAGAAAATTATGGCAGATTATGGGAAAAGATCACTGACAGTAAAAGAAAGATATTCAAAGATATCAAGAAAACATAAGAGAATTCAAGATAGCTCCTGTGGCTGGTGTAGAGGCAAATAGTCCTATAGGCCTCAACAGGTCCTGTATTCAAGGGACAATGACTGGGAGGTCAAGGTTAAACAATGTCCAACTGGTTTTATTTAAGTCATGAAAGAGTATCATTCATAGTTAAAGGCAATAGACCACCCTGATATTGCTAGTGATTTGGGGTATTGTAAAAATGGTCAAAATTAGCTTTGGTATTTTATTATTATTTTTTAAAAAATCTTCACCTGAGGAATGAGAATATTTTTTCCATTGATTTTTTTTAGAGTAGAAGGGAGGGAGTGGGGAGGGAAAGAGAAACATCGATGTGAAAGAGACACATTGACTGGTTGCCTCCTACACATGCTCTGACTAGGGCCAGGCTTGAACCTGCAACCCTCTGATACCAATGCTCTAACCACTGTGCATGCTGGCCAGGGCTAGCTTTGGTATTTTATTGTTATTTTTTTTAGCTTTGGTATTTTAAAATGCAGCATTAGATTACCTCAAAAAGATGGTTATACAGGAAATTCATTTCTCTGAAGGCTCTAGATAATTAAACGTTTTATTTTTTTTAATGTTTTTATTCATTTTAGAGAGAAAGAGAAAGGGGGAGATAGAAACATCAATGATGAGAATCATTGATCAGCTATCTCCTGCGCCCCTCACCGGGGATTGAACCTGAAACCTGGCCACGTGCCCTGACCTGGAATCGAACTGTGACCTCCTGGTTCATGGGTTTACGCTCAACCACACTGGCCAGGCTAAAGTTTTATTCTTAAAAGTGGTTGTTGCCTATTCCAAGATAATTCCCCTTGAGCCTGCATTTTTTCTTACCATCCATTGTCTTCCCTTCAATGTTAAACTTCTTGAGAGAGAGAAATCCATTCTTGCTTCCTTGATTTCTTACTTCCCATTTTTTTTGCCTTCATCTCTTACCAGTAGGCACAATACTCAATTAGTCTGTTCTCTTAAAGGTTGACATGGTTAAATAAAATAAAGATAACCTTATAGTGATTAAGATATAAGTTAAATCTGTTTTGCCATCACTCATAAACACGGATAGGTTAATAGATAGACAGACACACTTATTTCATACTTTCTATTTCTTATGTTTTCTTTTCCCTCATTCCTGTTTCTGTCGGATTGATAGCTTTAATACCTTTTTCTTCCCTCTACTGGTTTAGAAGTGTTAGTTTATTATTTTTATTCTTTTAGCAGATATGCTTAAATTTTTCATATACAAGTTAATCAACATTTACGTTCCCCTCTTGAAAATAAAGGGTCTTAGAATGCCCTCTTTCATCTCCCATGTTACTACCTACTATTTTAATTTTAACTTATTTTTCAGGACTACTAGCTGGAGTCTCTCTCCTAATGAAGAGTCCCCCTGGGAGATGATTTGAAAACACTTTCTGCTTCTCTGGCTGAAGCTTCCCATATTGATCAGCAAAGCTCTGCTGAAAGAAATGGCTGCCGGGGCGGGATCTGACTTGGCACATTTCACAGGGCTTGGCTCTGAGAGGGAGAGAGCAGAGAAAGGCCAGCAGGGAAGGGAAGCAAAGCACACAGGGAAGAGGGGCTGAAGAACTACGGGAAGGCCAGCAGTCCTTTCACAACCACTGCCTCTAATGTCAGGGTGGAGGAGACTGATCAATCCTCAATTGTCTCTGCTGTCCTTGCTGTTTCTGTGGCTGCTCTCAGTTCTTTCACCTCCTCTGCGGAGCACACAAAAGGCTCAGGGGTGGACGTGGGTTGCCTAGGGTCCAATCCTGGCTTTACCACCGCCCAGATGGGTAGCTCTGGAAAAATTCCTCAGCCTCTTGGAGCCCCCTTTTCTTCCTTATAAATCTGGGATAATGGTAGTGCAGACCTCAAAGGTTCCTGCCAGGAATAAAGGAGGTCTTTCTCCTAAAGCACTCAGCACAGTGCCTGGCACCCGGTCAGGGGTCAGTGAAGGTGAGCTGTCACTCTGCTCATTAGACATAAAATGTCTCTCTCCTCTCCTAAGAGTTTTGCCTGAAGTCATCCACCTCTTATAGAATCTTCTTTCCCACCAGCCCACATCTGAATCAGCACTGGGGTGTCAAAAATAGGTCTATTGCAGGCCTCAGGCTACAAACAGTAAAAGTCTCAATAGTTCTAGTTGGGCGGGAACTTCTATTTGCCATTTGGATGGTACAGACAGGGTCTTACAAGAGTGGCAGGAACTGGGGGATTAATGGGTCCCAGATATTTGCATATAAAAGGCAGCCTCCATCTGCTGATGCCCTGCAGTAATGGAGTGTGATGGGAAAAGGAGGAGGAGTCCTCTTTGCATTCTGAGCAGGCCTCTTGGATTTAAGAGCTAGAAAAGCTCTCCCAGGCTTTGGAACATTGGCAGGGATCTATGGGGACTGGATGGGTGGGGGTGGGAGGTGACTTGGAGAGGGCTCTTTGTTGTGCTCAGACCCTGGCAGCTCATCAGGGAGGAGGCATGTCTACGGCTCAGGGCTGGGACCTGAGCCACACAACATGTCCCTCGCCCTGCCCAGAAGCCGCTCATGCTCAAGGTGCAGGGACTCCACTCAGGAAATACCTTGAGACACGGGAATCATGACAGCTGCTGTCTGCAACACTGTCACTGTGTCCCACAAGGGTTTGTGTGCCAGCAGATACAAGCTCACAGACCGGGGAGAGCTCCCCACCCACACAGGAGAGGGTAAGAGTGCCAGCCTGGCACTGCCCACCTTTCTGCCCCTGGCACCAGTACCCCTGTTTCTTAGGTTGTGCATGTTTATTTCAGTTGGAATCCCAAACGTTTCAATGTGAGTGTTCATGATAGACCATTTTCTTCTCAATCCTTCCTGGCAAACCTTTTAAAATGCCCCAATGCTCCTACCAAGTGGCCACCCAGCCCTGCTCCAATGCCACGTAAACAGCACCCAGGAAAGGCGGGCCTGGCGCGTGCTGCTCAGAGGCTGTCGTGAGCAGGGTCACGGGTGGCTTCCAAATTCCCGGGGACCTGGATATGCTAAACACTGAGAAAGAAAAATGCAGATTTCATCTAGTCTTCAAACTCCAGGTCAAACACAAATGACATTTGTAAGACCTGTAACTGATGGGGGTGGGGAGGCTTCCTTTTGCATTTGAGGCCTAGTTTTTGGAAATCATATGGCACTGGTAGAAATTAGTTCAGCGAACTCATGGAAAGATTTCATTAAAAAAAAAAAACAAAACCACACACACCTTTGTCTTTTGCCAGGATAAATTTCATATTATTAGCGTAACACAAACTAGCATTTAATATCTACAAGAGTATCCTGCTGTCAGTGTTAGTGGGTGTTTTACTATTAACTCTCCACTGATGACTCTCTTCCTTAGCTTGCAAGGCACACGGTTTTCTGAGCCTCAGAGAGCGTGGATGTGAAGAACAGCATTCAGAACATGACCATCAAGAGAGCTTCTCTCCTTAGGGAAGAGCTCTACAGAGTTTACAGTATATTGGTATTTATAATCTTAAAGCCCCACAATAAGCCCCTCGAGTATCATGGCAGAGGGACCGAGGGCCGTGAGGTACAAGCTACAGAGATGAGATTTCCACAGAGCAGCGAAGCCTTGCCAAGTTCCGCCTGGGCACGTGGAATGTGAGTCCATGCCACATTCTCACGTTTAGTTACTTGCTCTTCGGCCCTCATTCCTCTAGACGTTGCCCATGCCCTTTCCTTTTAGTCATAGTAATCATTTATTCCTTTCTGACAAAATATCAAGCATCTTCTTTGCGTGTTTACATCCTTGCTCCCATTTCGAATATTGTTTGCAGGAGACTCACCCCCAAACCTCCAGCCTCACAGAGGGGGAGAACCAATCCCAAGTGGACTGCCTCAGGATCTTCAGGTCTCAAAAGAAAATCTTACTCGAATTATAGAGACCTCCAGGCTGTGCAGCCCATCCTCTGTGACTCCAGCAACCCCCTCTCGAATGCTAGCGTGTATATTTATTCCGAATAGTTCATTTCATGACCCCACATTCACAGAGCTGCCAGCCCGGCTACACTGATCCTCCTTTTAATTTTCTAGTTCCTCTGTCAGGGCAGTTCAAAAATAGCAAGAGGACCTACTACATTGGGGTTAAGAAGATCTCACAGCTAATTTTTACCCATCTCTGCCGGAGAGGACGAGAGGACGGTGCAAGGGTCAGGACTTCACAAGCTCATCTTTATGCTAATCATCTCTTCCCTCACAACTCACTCTGGAGAGTGAGACGCTATTTTAAATTTCTTATTGGAAATCATGTCAAGGGAGAATGACTATTCCGGTAGTTTGTTGAGAATGTCTGGAAAGAGGAAAAATACAAATAAAAAGCAAAGGGGGGAGAAAACCACACCCTACACGTAATATTAAACAAACAAATAATCAGACAGCCAAAAATTGCCCCCATCACAGGGTGAAGGCTAAATTTCTAGACAAAACTGGGCGAACCTGACAAAACTTACTCAAACAGGCCCATTCAAAACCTCAAATGAAGAAACATTTTGTTGTTCTTCGTACTTGCTTTGTTGCCTTTCCTCTCTCTCAGGCTGCCCCCAATAGGCTGACCTCAATTGGTCAGCTCCTCAGGCTCCCGCCCAGGGACCCTCCACTCCCCGACTCCCAGGATTGAACAGGCAACCTGTGGTCCTGGTACATCTGGGGAGAACTGAATCCCCCCGGCTGAGGAGGGGCTCGTGGAGCTTCTGGAATTATAGTGGGTCTTTCTTCGTCACAAAAATGATGATTCAGGCTAAAACTTATTAGGGTGACTGACTTCCACTCGTATTTCTATTGTGCATGACAAGATCAGAAGACTTCCTGTTGGGAGGGCACCAGCAGGCCACCTCTCGTGTGGCTTTTGGGCCTGAGCTCTCTGTGGACACACTGAGCCAGGGCTTGAGTGTGGCGCCCTCCTTCCAAATTACACACAGGTACATGCAAATGTGTCACCGTGAAAGAGAACATCATCTTACACGATTCCTACGTCTGACTTTCCAATATGGCTTAAATTCCCCGAGGAGCACACATGGGAAGGGCGATAACCCCGTCTCGTGTTTTTCCCATTCGACGGTACAGGGTGTTTTCTGGTTCGTAATGGCACGCCTCAGCCATGATGGACTGCTGGGTTCCTCGGATGGGTCGCGTCCTCCCCTCCAATCCCACCTCACCCCGCATTTCCTGGCTGATCTGTATTTATTCCTGGGGTTGAAGTTTGGACACCCCTCGCTCTAGGTTAGGCTCCTCTCTCCCATCACTCACACTGTAACTCCCTAATGCTCCTGCAATCCTCTCTGGGATTTACACTCCAAGAAGGCAGGGACCAGGTCTATTTTCTTCAAAATCTTCCCCAGGGCCCAGCAGGTCTCGGCTCATAAAATAGGCCCTTAGTATTTCCCAAGTGAATGAATCGGAATCATAGTCTTTTGGCAAAGAGAACACAGCTTTGCCCCAAAGTTCTTTTTTTTAAATATACCATATTTTCCGGCGTATAAGACGACTTTTCAACCCAGGAAAATCTTCTGAAAAGTTGGGGGTCATCTTATATGCCAGAAAATACGGTATTTGATTGATTTTTTTACAGAGAGGAAGGGAGAGGGATAGAGAGTTAGAAACATCGATGAGAGAGAAACATCGATCAGCTGCCTCCTGTACACCCCTTACTGGGGATGTGCCCACAACTAAGGTACATGCCCTTCACCAGAATCGAACCTGGGACCCTCAGTCCACAGGCCGATGCTCTATCCACTGAGCCAAACTTGTTAGGGCCCGAAGTTCTGTCTTAAGACCTCAAAAACCAACCAGAATTTTTCTGACCTTCAGCCAGATAATCTATGTTACCAATAAAGCTATGCTCATTTTGTAGCTTTTCCTGTCAACTCTTTCCTCTGTCTGACACAGGGTTCTTTCTCGAGCACTGGTTGGCAATCTGCTCTGAAAGGCAAACTGAAGAACTTTTTTGTCTCTGCCCTGTTTGCTCCATGGAGCTCACTGTAAGCCCCACTGTGGCATTTCTCACGAACCCAGGAGCCTGCTGTGATGTGGCATGCACCTGACCAGTGACAACCCTGCCCATAGGTTACCACTCCCTGGAGGACACATTTGTTGCCATGGAGAGAAACAGGCTGGTGAGCAAGACCAGGTCTGCTTGGAAAGGTTAAAAAAAAAGAAAAAAAGTGCTTTTCACTCATACCTGTCAGCTGGCTTTGCAAAGCTTTATAAAAATAATCACAGTAGTGAAAATCAACATAAGAATGTTGCTAATAAGCAGGATATAAAAGACAGATTAAAACTAAAAACTCAAAAGGAGAAAAAAACAGTCAAATTTAAATAAATAATCTTTCATTGCAGCACCATCAGTTCCTGTGCACCTAGCAAAGTGATTATGCCAAACAATTTGAGGGAGGCAGGATAGCTTCCCTTTTTTCCTGAAAGACTTTTGTGGTGGTTGTTTGTTGTTGTTGTGAAATATAAGAAACAAACAAAAATGGCCACAAACAGAATTAACAGCAACGAACACCCACTGGTGCTCACTGCACAGCGGCCACTTCACTTCATACACGCGTGTGAGAAGGGCAATGGCACCGCCGAGTTGCAGAGGCGGGGTCCCAGGCACTGGGGGTTCAGGAACTTCCCTAAGTTTACATGTATCAAAGGGACAGAGCCAGGATCTGAGCGCAGGCAGTCTGACTACAGACTCCACACCCCTAACCACTGGACTTCACTGCCTCTCCCAGTTTACACACAAATGAACGTATATTACATATATGCATTTTAACATGAACAGTCAGGCACCAGTCATCTAGCTAAAGGAACAGAGCACTACCAGTGAGTACCTTAAAGACTCACTGTGCGCCCCCTCCTCCAGCATACCCCACTCTCTGTGCCACCTCTCCTCCCAAGGCAACCATTCTCCTGAATTTTGGGTTAATTCTCTAGCTCTTTGTTATAGTTTTAATAGCTACAGCTCTCAGTGACACATTGCTAGTTTTCTGCTTCATGTAAATTGAATCACAACATGTGTATTCTTCTGTGACTTGCCTATTCAACTCAATATTATGTTTTTGAGATTTTTCCCTGTTAATGAGCACAAATTTGGGTCATTCCCCTCTGTGAGCTGTATTTTATTCTTTGTTTATTCATCCTACGATTGGACATGGTCAAGAATTTATTTTTGTAATAGAAACAATTCTGTGGATGTCTTTTTACATGACTCAAATTTTAGCCGTACCAGAATCACCAGGATGGTTTGGTAAAACACAAGTCCTGGTCCTACCATTGGAGTTTTAATTAATAGATTTGGGGAGGGGCCTGAGAATTTGCATTTCTAACAAGTTTTCAGATGATGTTAATGTAAGGTGACCAGACGTCCCGCTTTTGGCAGGACAGTCCTGATTTTTAACAGTTTGTCCTGTGGCATTTTAAAAAAGTCCTGATTACTCTTTGTAATATTTTAAGTAATAATAATAATAAAAAGACACCCCCCACCCCCTGTCAATGGTGTACTGTTTTAAATCTGGTCACCCTATGCTAATGCCATGTGGCCCAAAGTCCCCACTTTCAGATCCACTACTCTTGGGTACAGACCTAGGTGTAGGACAGGGTATGTGTAGGCTTTGCTTTACCAGGTATGTCACTATGTCTTCAGAATCTTTCTATAAATTTGCAAACCCATCTACAGTCCTCCCACATTTTTAATTTATACTATTCAATTTAAGATGCTTTTTTCATTATTGGCCATTAATTTTCTGTGTGATGACTGGTTCTTGCTCATTTTTCTATTGGATTTTTAAAAACATTTTCTTTTTTAATCTAGGAGAATTCATTATATTTTATGGATATCGATCCCTCTTTTGTCATTTTATTTTCTTTACTAGAGACCCGATGCACGGAATTTGTGACCTGGGATGAGGGGGCGTGGATTTCTCAGCCTGGCCTGCATCCTCTCGCAGTCCAGGGCTCTCACAGTTCAGGACCCCTCACTCTGTACTGCCCACTTGCTTGCTGCTCCTTCTGACTCAGTTGGCTGCTCCTTAGTGCTGCTGCAGAGGCGGGAGAGGCTCCCACCATATCCACCAGTCGTGAGCCTGGCTTCTGGCTGAGCAGCACTCCCCCTGTGGGAGCACACTGACCACCAGGGGGCAGCTCCTGCATTGAGCATCTGCCCCCTGGTGGTCAGTGCATGTCATAGTGATCGGTTGTTCCGCAGTTCAGGCGATTTACATATTAGGGTTTTATTATATAGGATGTTGTTTTTTTGAAGAACCAAAGTTGGTAAGTTTAATGTAGTCAAGGGTATCAGTCTTAATTGTTTGTGCTTTCTGTGTTCTAAGAAATCCTTCTCTATTCTGAGATTATAGTTTCCTATATGCTATTTTGTAAACGTTGTATCTATTTTTGCCTTTCACATGTAAGTCTTAATTTGCCTATACTTGATTTTAGTGTGAGAGAGGATGAAATTTTATATTTTTTCTAGTCTCAATTGTTCTGATTTTGTGTTAATATCTAGAAGGGTATGACTCACACAGAAACGTCGCAAACATTCTTGGCACTTTTTTCCCATGTGTGTCTAAAATCAGCTTATGAAATTCCTTGAAAATTCCATTGGAATTTTGGTTATAAACTGTACTGATTCTAGACCCATTTAGGAAGAATTAATATCTTTATAGTGTTCCCATTGAATAGGTATATGTTCATAATATCCTCTTATATTTAATTGCTGGGTATCTGGATCATTTTTTAAAAATTCCTAATACTGTTTATTTATCAGTGCCCCCCAGCACTTTATTCTTGATTAGCCTTATGGAAAATTTTATCTAATTTTTAAAATTTGCTTCTTTGTGTGTCTTTTTTTGGTGGTAAAATATACAAAACATAGAATTTACCACTTTAACCATCTTCTAGTGTACAGTTTTGTGGCATTAAGTGCATTCACACTGTTGTGCAGCACAGTCACTCCATCCATCTCCAGAAATTTTCATCTTCCCAAATGGAAAGTCTGTGTCCATTAAACAACAACTTCCCATCTCTAACCCCACCCCCCAACCCTTGTCAACCACCATTTCACTTTCTGTCTTTATGAATTTGACTACTGTAGGCACCTCATATAAATGGAATTATACAATATTTGTCCTTCTGTGGCTTGCCATGTCTTCAAGGTTCATCAGTTTTATAGCATGTGTGGGAATTTCTTTTCTTTTTAAGGTTAATATTCCATTGCATGTATATACTATATATTTTTAGTTATTCATCTGTCTATGGATACTTAGGCTGCTTCTACCTTTTTGCTTCTGTGGATAATGCTACTATGAACATGGGTGTACAAATGTCCCTCTGAATTCCTCTTTCACTTCATTTGGGTATATATCCAGAGGTAGAGTTGCTGGGTCATATGGTAATTATGTTTAATTTTTTAAGGAAGTACCATATACTTTTCCACAGCTGTACTATTTTACATTCTCAGCAGCAATGCGAAAGGGTTCCAATTTTTCCACATCCTCACCAACACTTATTGTGTGTCTGTGTGCTTTTAAAATAGCCGTTCGAATGAGTGTGAGGTGGTACCCCTTTGTGGTTTTGATTTGTATTTCCCCAATATATTAGCTGTTTCAAATTTTGGCTTTGTCATTTATCTTCATTGTATATTTGTTCTCTATTTTGTTATATTTAATTTTTTTTTTCATTACTTCTCCTGGCTTTATTGTGCTGTTTTCACTTCCTAAATAGAATGTGTTATTGAAATAAGGACCACAGACCTAAACTTTTAAATAGGACAGCTGTTTACGGGAAAAGAACACAATCCACAATGACATAGCTCCACTCCTTGGGCTCCTCAGAACCTTTAGTTACAAGAATTCTTTTCTACATGTTTACATTGATAATACGAGCAGAACTAGCCCAGGAATACAAGTCAGCCTCAAGGTCTGATTCTGAGAAATAGCATTCTCTGTGGTTTAAGGGTCTCTCTCTCTGTTTTTCTGTGGTCTGGAATATAAAACATAGGTTTAGAGGTTCCTTGTGATACAGGGCACAGCCTTGTAAAAATTTACCCAATGACATGGAAGGGATATAGTCACTTCTGGCAGGTCAGGGGTGAATGAAGTCTTCATCTATGTATAGCTCATCAAATTAGAAAAGGCTCAAAATTCAGCCTTTAATGTTTTGATATGTAGCATTCTTCTTATTGCTCATGCCCAAGTAATTTCTAATTTTTTTTTTTTTTTTTACTTAAAAGTAAAAACTTTTAGAAGTTTGGTTTTTAATTCCATGTAGATTATCTCTGCCTTGTCTAGTTTGAAAGTTATACTTTCTATTTCTCTTAGTAGTTTTCTTAGCTGTTTAACCAGCAATTTTTAACCTTTTTCATCTTGTGGCACATATGAACTAATTGCTAAAATTCTTCAGCACACCAAGAAATATATTTTATTTTTTGTCAGTCTGACCAAAAAAAAAAAAAAAAAAAAAGGCATAATATTGATTCATTCACACTGGGTGGCTATTGTTGGGTTGGCTATTTTCATTGTTGTATTTGACAATCTAAGGGAAAAGAGGTCAGTGCTCTGACTAAATAGCCAGGTATTGAATGTTTTAAAAATTCTTGTGGCACATCTGATGAAAATTGCTTCAACACATTTACTTAGAGTCTAAAGTTAAACACTTTGACCTCTTCTCAAGTAGAACCTCAGCATATTTTACTGATTACTATCCCCTTACTTCCCATGTTATTTTTATTCAGAATTTTAATCCTCTCATTTTTAAAGCCACACATCACATTCTTATTACTGTTTTATATAGTCAATGTATGTTTAAGGATACCTACATATTTACTAATATCTTAGTAATCCATCTTACTTCTCAGACTTTCCATCTGGGATCATTTCCTCTTCTTATCTGCATACATCCTTCAGAATTTTCTTCAGAGGGGATTGGTTGGCAGAAAAATTTTTGTTTTGCTCCAAAATGTCTTTATTGCATCCTCTTTATTGAAATTTTTACTAACATGAAAATTCTAAAAATTGAGCTATTTTCTATCCAACTGAAGATATAATTTCACTGTCTTTTCATTCTATTGTTTTTGAAAACTCAGCTGTCAGTCTAAATGCTATTCCTATGTATCTGTTTTATCTTTCTAGCTGCTTTTATATCTTTTCATTTGTTTAAAGTTTTTCAGTTTCATTATAAAATGAAACAATAGCCACCCAGTGTGAATGAATCAATATTATTCCCCCCCCCTTTTTTTTTTGGTCAGACTGATGAAAAATAAAATATATTCTTTGGTGTGCTGCAGAATTTTAGCAATTAGTTCATATGTGCCACAAGATGAAAAAAGGTTGAAAATTGCTGGTTAAATAGCTCAGAAAACTACTAAGAGAAATAGAAAGTATAACTTTCAAACTAGACAAGGCAGAGATAATCTACATAGAATTAAAAACCAAACTTCTGAAAGTTTTTACTTTTAAGTAAAAAAAAAAAATAATAAAGTTTTTCAGTTTCATTATAATTTTATTTTCATTTCTTCTCCTTTGATGGTCTTTCTGGATCTTAAGGTTAGAATTACTTAATAATTCTAGAACATTTTTTTTCTTCCCATCTGCTATAGAATTTCCTTTTGGAATTCTAATGACAGTATCTTAGGTTATCCTCCTAGTTTCTTAATCTCATGTCACATTTTCCTTTTCTTTGTCTTTCTAAGCTATATTCTGGATTATTTAGATCTATTTCCCAGTTCACTAGTGTTTTCTTAATCTGTCTCTAATCTCTTTAATCCAGTGATTTTAGTTCCTATTTTTATATTTTTCGTGTCCAGAAGTTTCACTTCCTTATTTTTAAAATCTCTGCAGATATTTTATAGTCTATTATTCTTGTTCATATTTTCAATGCTTTTAAAAACCTTTCTGAAACATGTAAAAATATTTATACTTTTGATTGATATTTCCAATAATGAAGTATTTATAGGCCCAACTCTGCTGTCTGTTGCTTCTGCTGGCTTTACTCATGGAGACTTGTATCCTTGTGTTCTAAGGGAAAACTGTTTCTCCAGAGAAGATTTCTGTTCATATCTGAGAGTCACCTAGGGTTGTTTAGGGTAGTTACACTGCCATTATGCCATAAGAGAATATCTACTTTAATTTTCTCCTTTCTCAGTGTCTCTTGAAAGAAACAGTTCCCCAGTGGATGAAAATATACTTTGGAGAATATGAACTAAGATACTGAAATATCTTACAAATCAAATTCTTTACCATTTGTACCTGGGTTCTACTCAGGATTTTTATTTGGCTGTGAATGTATCTCTAATAGGAAGTATAGTCCCATCTGCAGTTTGGTTACTGAACCATCCCTATTGGCTCTGCTATAAATCACGAGTGATGCAATTGCATGATGATTATTAATTTCAGTCACATTATAAAACACTGCTTAAGAAATAACCCTATAATCATAGAAATGCACAAACCTATGAGGGTCATCAGGATCACAGTTAGGAAGAAACTGAGTGATTGCTTCTGCCACTTCTTCATTTGATAAAACATCCCACAATCCATCCGTTGCCAGGATCAGCACGTCATCTGCTCCATGCTCATATTTGGAGAGATCGTAGATTCTTACCTGAAACGAATGGGAACACTTCGGCTTAAGAGGTTGTAAGCACATCTTTCCCCCTAACGAACTGACTTCTGATCTCCAGTCCCTTTTCCTGGCCAGCCCAGTGGTTTGCAGGTATGAACTGTGAGGTACGCATTGTGCAGCAATCTTGTGGGCAGAGCAGCTTCCTTTGGAGACTTGTTGTTCAGATATATGGGGCACAATGGGTGGGCTTAATAGTTTGACAAAGAAGAAATGAACTGCCTGGCAGGTGTGGCTCAATGGTTGAGCGTCCACCTATGAACCAGGAGGTCATGGTTTGATTCCCAGTTGCTCTGCCCAGGTTGCATGCTTGATCCCCAGTAGGGAGTGTGCAGGAGGCAGCTGATCAATGATTCTCATCACTGATGTCTCTATCTCTCCCTCCTTACCCCTTCCTCTCTGAAATTAATGAACTGAAAATGTAATGTCTGAGATGTTGCTGGAACACTGACTTACAATAGACACTACGCTAGCCAGAGGCTTGCTTCCTTCGTTTCTTTGCATGTCCATTCCACAAGCATTAAGGGCCTGATCTGGGCCAGGTGCTCTAAGTCTAAAGATGAAGAGCAGATTTCCCTGCTTGTGAGTTCTCCGTCTGGGGGTGAGATAAGGCCGGTCTAGGATCCTTAGTAGCTGCTTTGTATGTATTGGCCCGGACAAAGGAAGCACTTCATTCAATGCGCTTACTGATCACCTTTCGGCTTATCTGTTTGTTGCTCAGGGGACTCCTCTCATGTAAGCATGGAGCTCTGAGGCTCCACGGAGGCTTGAGGGGCCCCAATTTAGCCTAAGTTACAACAGACACACGCTCACATGCTAAGTCTGAATCTCCTAAGTGTGTCCTTGGCAAATTGTAAGCCTTTCCTCATCTCTAGTCCCTGCAACGACTTGGGTATTTCAACATCCACCTAAGATCTCTGAAAAGAACAGAGTAATCTTGGCAAAAACCAGTAAGAATAAAAATCAAGCCTTATTTAGGTTAGGCCACAACTCTGTAGTCACCCTGCTTCGGAATTTCATTGTTGTTCCCTCCTAATTTGGCAGAACCAGCAACTGCCTACACCACCTCATAAGCTGAGACAAAGGCAGGTCGATTTCACCAATCTTCCAGCTCCTTCAGCCCCCTCATTGCTCTATTCTATTTGCTAAAAACAAGCCTGAGTGAAAGCTGTGGGTGAGGGGAGGGGAGGGAGAGGGCGGGAGAGGCAGTGTGAGCAGCTGCTCCCAGGCCCCATCACAATCATTACATCATCTCAGGTCCAGAGAGAGTACAAATTCTAAGAGGTCTACAAACTGCTCAAATCCATGTCTTTGAAAGCCAAGCTTGTGTTTCAGGAAAGCTTTCCCAGGCCAGTGACACCCTGCCACAGCGGACTAACAGCCTACACCCAGCAGCAGCAAACAACTCAGTGCACCGCACCTACCCCCGGAGCCCCCGGAAAGTGAGCAGAATTGAAAAGCAGCCTCCAGGACCCAGGCTGCTGCGGCCTGTGACGTAGATGGTAACAATTAGCTAATGGCCCAGTGTGCAGACCACACTCAGGGGAAGAGCACTCAGGGGGATGCAGGGCCCCTTTTAACACTTTCTCAAAAGGCATGTTCACTTAAGGATGTTTACGTTCCGGAGAAGGCAGGGTGCCTTATGAGGCCAAATTAAAGAAAATAAGAGGGAGGATCTCAAGTTTACAGACCAGAAAGTCTCAAATGCCAGAATTCTATCCTTAGGCCACAGAATTCATGTGGTCCAATTTTCACTCTACAGAAGCAACCAAATCCCCTTTCTGTGGTTCCTGGGCGTCTGAGAGCGGTGCTTCTCAAATGCACAGAAGTCAGCGGGGGATCTCGCTAAAATGCAGATTCTAACTCCGTGCTGGGGTGAATTGAGAGGCTGTATTTCTAATTTGTTCCCTCATGCTCCGAGACTACGGGTCCATGGACCGCACTGTGAGTACCACCAGGCTGGAGGGAAATCAAGGGCTTAGTAGCCTGCATGGTGCCTACATATTCATCCCCTGCGGCAGGCTCAAGAGAAGAAGGCAAAGGTCACTCCTGGGCTCCCAACTTCAAGTCCTGGCTTCAAGTCCTGTATGCAACAACTTTAAGAGAGACTGCTAGCGTCCTACTGAGGAATTTCTACAACGAATTTCTGTGATAAATCGAGCTCCAAAGAATAGAAAATGTTAGCTAAAGGGAAATGGGTAGTTATATGGATGTTAGGTGGCCCATTCTTGATGCTGATACCTAAATAGCAGGTTCTATCTGCCTTCCAGGTCCTTTTAAAAGAGAGGTTTCTATGTCTGAATATAATTCCATTCAATTTCAGGACCCACCTTCTGTGTGGGATGCCAACATCTCAAGTACTTTCTGCTGGCCCCCAAAATGTGGAGATCTGAGTTATTCAAGCTGAAGCTCCCCTGCCCACTACTCAACTGGAAATCTGGTGAACAGAATGGATGTGGGTTGATAAATAGAAATATGTTAGAAAACACTCCTTTTCAATTCTGTCAATAAATTGAATCCTCCCTTAATTCCACTATTCACATTTCCACACACAGCTCTCTAATGCAGTTTCATATGCCAACATGAAATCCCTTTCAATACCATTCTCCAACTAATTTTTATGTAAATAATAAAAAGCTGGTCTCAACCGTATTCCCTGAGGCACTTCCCTAATTAACATCCTTTTAGGTTTCTTTTTACTGCTACCCTTTGTTTCCTGCCCTTTAGACAATTTCCAAAGGACCTTGCCAACTTTCCACTTACAACTCATGTCTTATACATTAACCTGTGATGCAGAACATTTTGTGAGAAAGCTTTCAGAAAAATTGGACTTCATGCAAGACATCCCACTGGACGCTCGACCTCCTCAGCGGCAAGGGCTTCAAAGGATTCCAGCAGGCTCTGGAGTCCTGACCTTCCCTCTCTGAAGCTGCAGTTGGCTCTCCTCGGTCAGACCACACTCCTCTCCCCAAAGTTCCCTGTTCCATTCCTTAAATAGCTTCTTAATGTTCCGGGAAGCCTCACATCAAGCTAATAGGCTTTGAGGCTCCCCGGGACTGAGATACAGGAAGAGAGTCTTTGAGGCCTCGGGAGGGAGAGGTGTGCTGTACAAATGCTCGTCTGAAGGGGAGCTGGAGAACATGTCAGGGCTTCCAGTGGCTCCTTCCTGCCTCACCATCTGCCAAGAAAGGGAGAGAAAGGCCACGGGAATCCTTGAGGTCCTTGCCGTTTCTCAGAGCAATTTCGTTTGAGCAGCTGAGAGATGAGGCCTGTGTGGCTCCGTCTGCCTTCCTGGGACCTTCGTTACATGTTGTTTATTGAGCAGTCACCGTGTGCCAACTACTCTTCTAGACACTGGAGATACAGCTGTGAACAGAAGTGACAGATAGACAAACACCACTGTCAGGTGACAGGTGCTGTGAGGAAGAACCTGACGGGGGAAGGAGAGTGACGAGAGTCGTTTTGGAAGAGGTGGTTGGGGGGCCTCTCTAGGAAGGCTCTATTTGACAGAGATCTGAACACGTGAGCTATTTCCCACAGGTCCCTCCTTGTGCCTCTCCTTTCTTCTTCCTGGGACCCACCACTCCTCTGGATTAAGAGTGTGTCTGCCCACCCTCCCGCCCCTGCGAGGAAGACCAAAGTGCAGCACCTCTCTTCCTCCTGGGCCTCTGCAGTCCACCCATTCCTGCCCACCAGCAGTCTCTCCCTACTGCCACCCGTCTGGGTTCACTTGTCTGTCTCCTCCGCAAGGTCAGTAATTCTCAGATTTTAATGTGTTTAAGAATCCCTTAGTGCTGATTAAACAAATGAAGATTCCAGGGTCCTCCTTTAAAAATTCTGATTGTGTAGTTCTGAGCCCAGGCATCAGCCTTTTTAATTAAAGACCAGGTAACTCTGATACAGGTAGCGGGGAACCACACCTCAAAAGCTCTTCTAGGCAATAAGCTCCTAGGAGCAAGTTCTGAGTTGTCCCATTTGTTTCTGTCTCCACAACAGAGCAGAGAGCCTGGCACTTGGTTACCATTCAGTCAATAACCAAGGGAAGCATTTTCCCTGTTGGACATTTCCACTTGCCCAGCTTACAATGAACACCCCGTGAGTTGGTCATCATATCACCCTCTTCCCCCAATTCAACCTCTAGGGGTCAGAGATACAGATTTTGCCTTTTTTTTTTTTTTTTTTTTTCCTGTGGGCCTAGCAGTATCTTTCACAGTTTAAATCAGAATAGATCTTCAGGACATATTTGCTGAGACAAAGAATAAATAGGGAACACAGGAATGAGAAAAATTCGACATATGAAATCCATTGCGAAGCCCCCTAAGTTCATGGTGACCCAACAGACTTAGCTTAGCTCTAGCAGTCATCAAAACATAATGCACTGATATTTAGCAGGGAGCTGATGACAACAACAGTCAGTGCTAGGGAGGGAGCAGGAAGGAGTCGTGGTGGTGATGGCGGGACAGACACAACGAGCCACTGCTGAACGCTCTGGAGGGTTTTCAGCACTTAGCGATGTCCTGAATGCCATTACCAGCCACCTATTTTACAGAGGAGCTATGACAAGCAACTTTTAACACAGCACCTACACCCAGTAGTGTCCAGCCGCAGGCTGCTGCTTCAGCGCTTGTCTAAAACATGTTCGCATCTTTGCTCTATTACTGATGAAATTTCAATGTCGTTAAGAGAGCTCATACCAGCTTCTTAAAATGACTTTTAAAAAGAATCCATCAATTCTTCCATTTGCCCAATCTCAGTTGCTTCTCTAGGATACTCTCACGGTCTTTACATTTTGAGCAGCTCAGCAGATTCTCCAAACCTTTTTTCCCTTCTAAGTCCTCGGCGGAGGGCGACAGAGCTCCCGCAGCGCAGGCCTGGCTTTCTGGAGGGGCAAGAGCCCTCCCTTTGTTAGCAGGAGCCTTCACTTCAGGTCTCTGCTTCTAACCGGCTTTGGCACTTGAGACAAGCCGTTTATTTTCTTTAGCTATCAAGTTTCTCATCTCTGAAATCATTGTTAAAAAATTGGAAAAAACCATGAAAAATATTGTACACCTGTGTCTGCCTCGCGCACAAAGCTGTTATAAAGATCAAATGTGGAAGGTCACTGCAAGTTCTCATGCCTTACACGTTACTTTCCAAGGCACTGAGGGCAGGTGGTACACCTGAAAGTCACCTGGTCGATGGAAGGAGATGAAGAAGAGTGGGCTCTGCGGACCCGGGATCCAGTTCCAAAAGTCTCATGTGAAAATATGTCACTGGGCCTGGCCAGCACGGCTCAGTGGTTTAAGCATCGGCCTATGAACCAGGAGGTCATGGTTCAATTCTCCGTCAGGGCACATGCCTGGGTTGTGGGCTCGATCCCCAGTGTGGGGCGTGCAGGAGGCAGCCCATCAATGATTCCCTCTCATCATTTATGTTTCTATCTCTCTCTCCCTTCCTCTCTGAAACCAATAAATTTTTTTTTTTTTTTTTTTTTTTTTTAAGAAAATAACAGTGACGGGGACTCTCAGGAGTGTTCTTGGCAGAAGAGTCAGGTTGTTGTTCCCAAGGTCAAAGCTGCCAACAGGTAGCTGAAAATAAGGAGAGAACAAAGTCTTGTCCCTTAGATCCCACGTGGCCAACCAACTCAAACAGCTCAACCTAAAGAACTTTACATTGTGACACTGGTACCAGGAGAAACTAAAACTCTAGCATATCTCCTTGAGGTTCTGTACACCAAGTAGAATATTTCAGTATCGGCATTCTGGCACTGAGACTGCATCCAGATTCCCTATTGTGATTCTGTCTCCACTATACTATGTCATGCAGCACACACTGAGTTTGATGGCAAAAGACTTGGGTTTGAGGCCCACCTCTACCCCTTAGTAGTTAGCAAAACTACTTTGTTCATTCTCACTTTAGTCTGTTGACCCCTGCTAAGAACACCGAGTAAAGTAAAGATTCATCAGATGGAGAGTGAGAGGGAGCCGGAGTTGGACATCATACACCTTACACGTTAGAACATGCAGGGCCAGAGGCTGGGGATGTGAGAGAGGGCTGAGGGGCTGGGCAGTTTTCCATAGTTTGGTTTGGCCAAAGTGCTGGAGTTCTGCTGGGAAGTGGCAGGAATGAGGCACGACTTCTCAGATCTTCAGTGTCTCCCTGTGTGAAGTGAAAAGGTTAGGACTGGGCGGCAACGGGGATGTTCATGGGTCTAACGTTCTTCTAGTCTTTCATCATAGGATGGGTCGGACTTTGATGTCACTGACCACATGGCCTCAAAGCATCTGACTGTCAATGAATCAAGGGGCATGTGAGTGTTACAGATACGTTGGCTGTGCATGCTACCCAAAAGGAGCTGGTTGTTTTGGCTGTGGGGGCTATGGGCATAATTGTACACTTTAAATATACCATAGGTATTCTTGAGGGTTTCCTTTTTTCTTCTGCAATCTACGGACAAAATAAACATTTGACTCTGGAGGGGAGGTACAACCTAGGAGCTCAGAAAGTTTCTAAACCGCTAAAACGTTAGGTAGTGTGAAGCTGTACCCAGTGCCTGGCTGGCTGCTATGGCACAGGCTCCACTCTCTCCACAGCCCCCGTACTTTACAACTCAGAGAGGTGAGTAAGTTTTAGGGAGGAACTTCCCGCTTCCGCGGTGGGGTATTCCCACGACCTGCCCCTTTCTCTGGGCTTCCAATGGCTAGTTCACCACTGAATCAAAGGCTCATTGAGTAATCCGTGAACTAATGGGCTTGAATCTGGCTCACTCATCATCTGAGGAGTAAGTCTGTGCTCACTAACATGCCTGTTTACAGAGAGGAGAGTCAGAGGAGACCCAGCCTGCGAGTGGAAGTGCATGGGTGCCGCGCAGATGCACTGACCGGGTCAGCGCTCAGGAGACAGCGAGGTGCACACACAGACCACACATCCCCGTCTGCCTGAGATAGTTTTGGCCTGTGTTGTTTTCTCAGTATTATTAATGGTGCCCCATTTGACTTTCAAAAACGCCCTGGTTGAGAGGCTATGTTATATGGTCACCTGATGTATAGAAAAGGAAACGATGGCTGCTCTTTACTCTTCTGGGTGCTACTACCGACCAGCAGGACGGAGAGCAGCCGTGTCACAAGACAGTGTGGCAACGTTCACAGTCATTTTTTTTAAAAACTTCACTGTGTTTCACCTTTAAATCAAACTGACCATCAGTTCTAGTCACATTGTTTCGTTGGTTTGAAATGTCTCTTAGGTTTCAGTCCCTGCCTCAGCTCAGCTCCTCACAGCCAGGAGTTTGTCCTACACCAGCTCCCTGCATCCCTCTCCCCACCATCCACTCCCACCCCCCTGCTGTTCTAGGCTGCCTCCCATCACCTTTACCATGCTGCGCCCTGGCTGAAGACCTTTCTTCCTGCTGTGGGTTCAGGTCAAGGCCTCCACAACAAGTAGGTTGATTAAATATAGCCCATTGCCCTTCAAGCTCATCTTCCAAACTCTGTGACCCTGTAAGGCAAGTTTTATTCACACCAGACTCACTCCTGCTTTCCTCTTTTTCTTGTCCTACTTATCTTGTCCTTCTTCCGACTATATGGTTGTCTCTCCTTTCTCTGAATGACCCCTGGTCTCTTAGGAAGCAGGAATCACAGGTTTTATGGCTAATTAGCTTTGGCTGGTCTCACCACCCAACTGGTCCAAAACTGTAGCTCCTTGAGGACAAGTTCCCCAGTGGTCTCCTCGATGCACATCACTGGGCCCATAACCCTTCTGTAAAGGGCCAGGGAAATGTGTGGTTTCGATGGAATGTGAAGAGAAACTAGGAACTCACATGTTTTATGCCAGGTTCTGTGCTGGGTACTTAATGTATGTCGTTTGTTCCTTAGGTTCTTGGCTGTAAGAACCCTACTGTCCTCTTTTTTATTGAAGAGGAAGCTGAGATTTAGGTCAAGTAACATTCTCAAGGTCACACAGCCAGCCTGAGTTTCTAACTACTGAATGCCTCCTGAGATATTTTTGAGGAGTCTAGGGAATTTTAAATATATTTTATTGATTTTTTACAGAGAGGAAGAGAGAGATATAGAGAGTTAGAAACATCGATGAGAGAGAAACATCGATCAGTTGCCTCTTGCACACTTCCCACTGGGGAGGTGCCCACAACCAAGGTACATGCCCTTGACCAGAATCGAACCTGGGACCCTTCAGTCCACAGGCCGACGCTTTATCCACTGAGCCAAACCGGTCAGGGCTAGGGAATTTTTTAAAACAAGTTTTTCCTCTTCTACCCAAAGGTAACTATTGTGACCATTTTAGAAAACTTCCTTCGAGATTTATATAAACAGAGACATGCATATGTGTGTACCTACACATGTAAGCTTTCTTTACCTACATATGATCATAATCCTAGTATATACAATCATGCTGCTTCACTTCATACAGCACAACTACTGCCCATGTCATTACACACCAATGTTTCTTCTGACCTGGCCAGACAGTAGCGAGCACACACTACAGTAAAACGTTTTCTTTTCGGCTTGGGGCATGAGAAGCTACGAAGACTCAGAAATGTTAAGGTGTCAATGTGAGATCTTAACTACTGTCCCTGTTTTCATGGGAGATAACAGGGGAGCCACATACAAACTAGTTCTTCTCTCTTAGTGTGGAAGTCAGTCCTAGGAACCTCTAAGTGTGAAGCCTTCCAGAAGCCTTGGGGAAGGAAGGCTTGTATTTACTGACCACAGAGCAAGCCTTGTGCCAGGCAATTCCATGGATGGTCTCATCTGCTCCTCCCAGCTCCCTGTCGCTGCAGGCATTCCCACCCAGCCTGAAGGCAGGCCCCGGGGCCTGGGGCTGGGCTGGGCTTCAGATGCCCGACTCTCAGAGTCTCCATTCTGCCTTCTTTCAGAGAAGGCTGTTTCTTTCAGATAAAAAGGAAAAATTGTGTCTCTGTGAAGAAAACCAAGAATGGGCTAAATGAGTGAACTGGAGTTACAAACAACAGCTGCCAGGAATCTTGAACTCGAAGGAGAAGAAAAATGAAGCCGAGAGGAAATCGAGTTCCCTGCGGTTCCGTCTGGCAGGAGCAGGAGGAGGAATGGTTGCATGGAGGAGGGGGTGGCTTTGCAAACTGGCCCCCATGCAGAAAAAGACCTCATTCTTTCAGGAGCTCAAAAGGGGGCAAAAGGCAACAGCAGCCCTAGAGTGGAGGCTGGGAAGTGTGAGCGACATGAGAGGAATCCTAGCTCTGTGGAGGACCTGACACAGCCAGAAAGGGGCGTAGAGCACAGAACATCTGGAAGTTTGGGCCTCAGGCCTGGGCCAAGGTGCCTGCGCTGTACAACATGATGTGTGTGCTGGGCTGGGCTGAGCGAACTGCAAAGCTGAGGCGAAGGGTCTGGGCCCCACTGCCTTTGGTTCACAAATTCTTCCTTCTCCCCTTGAACTCGTTAGGAAAGATTGGTGTGAAAAAAAGGTGAATGGTGATGAGCTTGAGCAGTAGGATGGGAGATCTGGCTGGGAGGAGAGGCTACATCTCATGCTGTCACTCATGCTGTCAAGATGGCGGGACCAGGGGAGAGTCAACGCCCTCCACCTGGACCAGCAGGTCTGCGCTGGTTGGTGGGGCCTCTTGAGGAATTCAATTCTTGGCCAGAAGTCCCTGCCGAAGACCTTGGGAGATCTGTGGAAGGCTCCGTAAACCTGGCCGCTGCTCCTCAGGTTTGGCAAACTCGAGATTTTTCCAGTGCCTTGCGTTCAGCAAAACTGAAAATGTGTTTGGCTAGAAATCCTCCTCTAACTTTTAACCCCTGTGCATTTTTTTTGGGGGGGGGAGGGAAGAGGGTAAATTTGATCCACATGTTTTTTATTTATTTTTATTTAACTCATCACGTCAGATTAGGAGCTACAATGATGAAGGGAACAATGCTGATTTCCAGGAAGGTTTTTTAGCCTCTTTTCTTAGAACTAAATCACCTCTCCCCGACCCCACCATTTCAGCCGCCGGACTGAGCTGGGTATGTAATTTAGAACCCAAATGGGAAAGGGATCCATGCTTGGCACAGAGGAAGCACAGCACAGGGATGCTCTTAGGAAGCCATGGTCAGAACGCCTCCGTGGAAGGGTGGGGCTGGGGGGATGAAGATAGGGAGGAAGTCCGCTTTTCTTCACTGGATAGTTTAAATCGGTTTACTTGGCTTCCTGGGCCCCCAGCAGAAGCCCTGGCTGTTTCTCCAGAGCAGTGGTTCTCAGCCTGTGGGTTGCGACCCCTTTGGGGGTTGAATGACCCTTTCACAGGGGTCACCTAAATACACCCTGCCTATCAGATATTTACATTACAGTTATGAAGTAGCAATGAAAATAATTTTATGGTTGGGGGTCAGCACAACATGAGGAACTGTATTAAAGGGTCGAGGCATGAGGAAGGTTGAGAACCACTGCTCTAGAGCCTGACTTTAACACTGCCCCTCAGGGAAGGAGCTCCTGTTCCCAGGATGGGGGTGAGGGTGCCCTGTACTCATCTTTCTCTACACTCCTCCATGGTAGCCAACCCAAGGGGCTCCTCCTCTTCCCTCTATTCTCCCTCCGCCTTTCCTGGCTCTGCCTAAGGCTGCTCCATCTGGAAGCATTTAAAATGAACAACAATTTTAATCTCGTGCAAAGGAATACCGGGACCTATACAACATACCCATTAAGCTAAGTTATAGGTACACAATCTTATTTTGCACAATTCTGTCTGGCCTAGGTTGGCACACACTGAATGCCACTTACTGCCTTTCCCAATTACTTTTTCTACTACATCATCATCTCATCATCTCCTACAACTTAAGTCTGAGGGCGGCAGTACTTCTCTGAAAAACTGGACACTGAGTCTCTCTTCAGAGCCCCTCGAACCAGCACTCAGTGGGTCCCTTGGCCACTATTCAAAGAAATATCCTTGAGCTCGGCTCCTCTCCCCTACACGCACTGATGGAATTGGACAGACCTTGATGTAAGTACCATCTTGCCACTTAATAACTGAACACTGTTGGGGGAGTTATTTTACTTCCCTGGGTCTCAATTTCCCATTCTATAAAATGGGTATAATAATCACATGTAGTTCACAGAGCTGCGAGGATTAAATGAGATACTAGTATGTAAATAAAGTATGTTGTCTGGCCCAGACTATGTAGTTAACAAATGTGACCTGTTATTATTATTATAAAAGCGCAACACTTTATTCAACTCTACACTTCTCTAAGACCATGTACATTTTTCCAAAGATCGCCAGTTTCCTTTTGAATCCTTTCCCATTCCTCAGCAACATGGAACCAACCAACCCACTTCCCTGCAAACCAGCGTCACTGACGACAGATGACTGGGTTTCTGATCAATCAGCTGGGAAGTGCACCAGTCCTCAGGGAGTACCCCACACCGGCGCATGCTTTAAAGCTACAGTCCCTTCCTGGGATGCACAGCAGAACGACTGGAATAGCTATGACTTAACTGCACTAGAGATGGTTCTGCTTCAAACCAAACCAAGCCTCTTCTCACTTTACATAGAAAGCACGTGTGTATGGGGTGGGAGGTGAGAAGGTGTTCACTTTGCTTTAAGGAGCGAAGTGGTTTCTTAGTGTTTCCTGAGACACTCGCCGCCACGGGAACACGCGTCGCACTGCATCTGTCCCGTTTGGAAAGCAGAAAGGTGGCGGCACCATTTAATATGTCGGGTAAGTTCCTCTCCCAAGGGGGAAACACAGAAATGCCTGAGGTTAGTATTTATTGTTTTTCTCCGGCCAGGAACCGTTTCAGCAGTAATCCATGGGTCCTGATATGGACCAGAACTGAGGGATCAGGACGCTTTGATGTAATAGTGGTCCTCGTCATGCAGAATTGCTGGGAGGGCTAAAGAGAGACATTTGCAAACTCTTGATGAGTGGTAGTAATCACGTCTACCCAGCTAACCTCACCTGACATCCTCGGTGACCTCGGGAAATCTGTGTGTCTTCCACCCTGACACTCACTAGGGACCTCCCTCTCAGTGGCCTCCTCACCGCCTGTGGCTGGGTGTATTTTGGATGCCAGCCTCAGCAAGAGAAGAAACCATCCCTGCTCACAGCCTTGCAAAGGGGGAGGCCTACGTGACGGTGTCCACCCATGGCTCTGGAGTGGACACACAGTCTGAAGGGGCAATCTACAGACAGGAAAGTCACTGGGTCATTGAGATTCTCCTCTGGTGCTCGGGGACCTGGGAAAGGGAGAGACTGGGTTGACCGGCAGCAGAGACATAGAACCTGGCTGGTCCCATTAACAGCAGCTTCCTCACGAAGGGGACAGCTGCCCCCTCTGAGGCTCTCCAGGACGCACTGGGCCCAGGACCCCCTCCCCACACAGCCTGGCTGCTCACGCGTTCTTCTTGTAGACACCATAAACGTCTCTTCCAACAGCGTCGGAATAAACATGTCCCTCTTTCTGAGTTAGCCTGAGTGGGTTTCTGTTTCCTCCAACAGAAAGGGCTTTTGCTCACACAGATCCGCCCCTGGGAAAACTGTGCAGACGGAGCCCTGGCTGGACAACCCTGGACACTTCCAGCGCAAGGCATCGCTTCAACAACCAGGAGGCAACCCCGACTCACCCCTCCCGGGCTCCCTTCCACTGCAGACATCCGGAAAGTTAAAGCTCTCTCCCTCCCGCCTCCCCTATAGCGGGAAGAGGTCCCGTGGGATAGTTCTGGCGGAAGATTTGCAAGTGAGTGTCTGTGGGGACAGATAGCAGCGTCCCTCCTGTGTTGCGGGAAAATGTCATGCTTGGAGCTGCTGCCACCATCTTGCAACCTCGAAGTGAAAGTCAGACAAGAGGTATCCCAGCCCTGGCACATTGGAGATGCTATACCACTGGCAGCCCCTAAATAACAGACTCCTTGTTATGTGAGAAAAATATATCCCTAAACTACCATCAGATTTTTCTATAACTTAGAAGCAAAATCTTTTTGAAATTATGTAGCCTGAAAGAGAACTTGGTATTATTTCCTGCATGGTAGGAACAATGATTTTTTAACCCTAATTTATGACTTGTTTTGCAATTAGCTTCTCCACATATCCACTGAATGATAGCAGCTCTCCAGGTAAGTAAACATCTCAGAGAAGAGCCCTCGCCAGCACCGGCCTGCGGACTGAGGGGTCCTGGTCCAATTCCAGTCAAGGGCAGGTTCCTGGGTTGTAGGTTCCCTGGCCCTGGCGGGGTGTGTGCAGGTGTCTCTCTCACGTCGATGTTTCTCTCTGTCTCTGTCTCACCCTCTCCCTTCTACTCTCTCTAAAAAGCAATGGGGAAAATGTTCTTGGGTGAGGATTAACAAAAAAAGCAAAACAAATCTAAGAGGAGAGAAAAATATACACCCTCAACTATGCTGTAAGGCAGAAAGTGCACAAGCTGTAAGAGGCAGCTGCTCTCCATACATCTGGAGTAGGGGGAAGACATTACTCTGGTTGAGGGAGCGGCGGGGGGGTAGGGAGGGTTGGGAGGGGAGGTCACGGAAGTCTCCACAGGAGGAGCATTTAAGTTAAATTCTAGAGAGAAAAAAAATTTGACTGGAGATGGGTAGGAAGGGCATTCTAGGTAGAAGGACTCGGTGAAGGAAATATGGGAAACTGGAAGTCATGTGCAGGAAATAGTAAATTCCTTCAGGCTGCAGTAGGGGAACAAAGATCAGATGAAAAAGTTAGACCGGTTTATAACAAGCCTTGAATGCCCAAAAAGGGGAGCCTGGGCTTTATTCTCCTGGTTATGTGCTGTTTAAAGCTTCTAAGCAAACAAGCTCACAGTAGCTGTTTGGGAAAATACGCGGAGTGGACTGAGGAGGCAGGGAGGTTATGCAGCTACCAGGACAGAGGCCACGAGGGTATGAAACAGGACAGTCAGTGTGAGAATGGGGTGGGAAGGAGAAACAGGCATGAGAGAGCGTGCAGAAGTATATGCTAGACAAGCTGAGTGCGGTTGGATATGGGGTGAGAGTCACAGGAGGAACAGAGTAAGAAAATACTTTATTGGGCAAAAGAGAAACAAAAACCTCAAGCAGTACCTCTGGAGCTGAAGACAGGAACGGCTTTATGTAGATGTTGGAGTCATGCACCTTCAGGTCATGGTCCCCCAGTCCCCTGGTCACCCCGATAGTTGCCATCACTCGGGCCTGGGAGGAAAGCAGAGGGTCATGAGAAACACTCCCATGTACGAGCAGTGCAGCCGCCACAGGCCCAGAGAGAAGCAATACTTTTCCAATTCCTCCTGCCTCTTGCTACTGACCAATGTGGGTAGCTGTTTCCAAGGACGGGCTCACTCACCGAGGTCACTTATGTCCTCAGTGAGTGGCTTTTCCACCAGTTATCTTACGTTTGATGGGTGGCTGTTGTCTCTTTCCAGCTTTCTTTTGTAGAGACTGGAGGGAAGGGTGTTCAATAAACTAAATCCAATACATGTGTGATGTCTACAGCTACTAATTTCAGTTCCAACCAAATCCAACAGCATTCATCCATGTGTCTGTCCATCTGTCTGTCACACAGGCACTCCACAAGTACTTGCGGAACATCAGCTATATCTCTGGCACTGTAATAGGCATTAGTAAAAGATGCAAAGGAGTCAGTGGCAGCTCCTATCCTCCCAAAGCTCGTATTTTACACTTTACTAGTATAGCTGGAGAGCATAAGCCATTAGCAATGTGCAACCTTCCCTTTCTCCACAATTCCCTCTGAGTGGATCAATGAGAGGGAATTACCGCACAGAGGCCTCCAGGCTGGGACCCCACCACCTGTGCACTTCTGGTTTTCTGAAACTTTAAGGAAGCAAGACTATTACTCTTAATGCCTACGCACTCAGCCTTCATACCTCCCAGAGTGCCACAGATTTGATCTACCCAGACATGTAGTGCAGACGCCATGCTGTGCGGGACAAATGTCTATGGACTCGTCCCTACTGTAAAGGAACCTGGTAAGGGAGAGAAAAGGCACATGTCTAATGATATGTAAAATATAGCTAGTATGAAAGACATATAAACAATGGGTGGGTGAGTTCAGAGGAGGTAAAACTTCTGCTGAGAAGGTTCTGTGGAGGTAGCACTAAATTTCTACGCAGAAGGACAGGCAGCATCAAGGCGGGTAAACACAGAGGGAGGAAGCTCATTCTGGGTGGAATGAAGCTCAGTGCCCTAACACTGGGTCATCCATGATGTATCTGGTGTACGTTCAAAGCCCTGAGCTTGAATCCTCACTTCATTGCTCGGGTAATTAGAATAACTCACAAAGGCTAAGAAATTTCACAATCTCACACATCACCATCACCTTCCTCCCAGTTTCCCCACAAGGCTGTGGAGTTTGGAACTGGTTTTAGATCAGAAGGTGGGCAAGTTTACATTAAACGTGGAAATGAAAGCATGACATGCTTTTAAACGGCAGGTATCAAAGGGGGTAAAATGCAGACACTGGGCCCTCTGGTCTCAGCACCTGGCTGTAACATCTGTTTGCAGGAAGAATGCAGTGACTTAGGTGTTTGTTCTGATTGGGAACTGGCTTCAGAGCCTCCTCATCTCCGCTCCAGGACAGCAGCCTCCCCCAGGCTCTGCGCATAGACCCTCTGAGACGACAGCTTCCTCTGTGTCAGCAGTGCCTGCTGCTCAGTGTGCGGTGCTGACGGACGGGGCCTGGGTGCTGGTGAGGAATGCACGGTGCTGTCTCTGCATGTGCTCGGTCCCTGTGGTCCTACAGCTTCGTCACAGTAAGGCTCTGGGTCCCCTTCCAGAGGCCACATGGAGAAGCAGACTTGCAGGTGGGGTGTGAGCATGAGGAGGGGGCAGAGAGCCCGGCTCCGCAGCGGGGACCACCCCTTGCAGCGGCGTGGCTGTGCCTGAGAGGTTCTATCCTCGGGTCTCAGCTGCCTCATCCGCCAGCGCTGCCTGCCTGTGGCTTGCTGTCAGATGCAGGATGCGCTGATGTATGTGAAGGTGGTTGTGTCACACAGTGAAGGGGTTTGAAAAACCCCTTTCAAATGATGTCCTGGTAAATTGAACTTTTCCCTGACTAGGAAAACCTTGCTCCTTTAAATCTTCCTGTTGATAACCTTCAAAGAGCACATTTGTCCGTTTTCGTTATGTGGAGGACAGTACGCTGGACATAAGGAAGTGGCTGACCCCGTCCTCATGCAGTTGCTGAAGGCCTGCCCTATGTCAGGTGCCAGGCCTGGCAGGACTGGGGATGCCGCCCTCGGGGAACTCCAGGCGAGTTCATTATCCCATGGCACTAAGTGCTCATTATGAATGGGCCAGCTATTTCCCCAAAACCTCCCCTCTGAGCTCGCTGCACCCCCAAGGCTGCCACTCCTGGGGCCTGAAGGACAGAAGGCCTGAAGGACACGGGAGGTGACTCTCTCAGCTGTCAGGGCCATAGAGCCAGGCGCTGCAGAGACGGCCTTGTTCTCCGTTTGGGGGAGGTGATGCCTACCTTCTTGCCTTCTCCGTATATTAGGGGGAACTTCAAGTCATCCTCCTCAATAGTTTTGTAGGCCCTGTAGAGGGATAAACAACATTCTTTAACACATTTGCACTCCATTAGTGACCCGCTCCCCTGACTCCATCCGCTCAGCCCACTGCCAATCTCTTTCGTGATAGAGTTACTCTCCCTACAGAACTGTGTGTGTGTGTGCGCGCGTGCGTGTGCAGGTTAATGAACCAGAAAATAAGGCTGTATATGCTTGAAGAGGGAAAACATAAGTTGGCCCATTCATAATGCGCAAGACGGGGAGGTGGGTTCCTGCCCTGAGCGCTTAGTGCCACGGGATAATGAGGTGCCCAGGATCGGTGACAGGGCCTGTCATTAACCTGAAAGTGTGAGAAGCAGCGGAGCTCTGACAGGGATGGAGAGTGGAAACGGGCCAAGAGCCAGTTCTCACCTTCGGGGGTTGTTCACAGCAAAGCAGCCTGGTGTGGGGATGGCTGAAGAAGGAATATTCAGAGCCTGCTTGACCTCAGTGTGATATTCAAGGTTGGCAGAAAATTCTGGTCCACAATAGCTATTAAATGGCCATTCGACACACAGACAGAAAATCCGCTTTATGCTTCAATGGTTTCAGACATGGTTGTCCAGATGCCATGCACTCATGGTGGAGGCCAGGGCTGGGGAGCAAATGAAGCCCGTGTCTTGCAATTTTGCTCATAGGAAATTTTGAAAACAAGCCAACAAACATGGCACCCGATTACCACCTGCGCCCTGAGCAAGTCGCTTCACCTGTGTCTGTCTTGATTTCCTCGTCTAGAAAACGAGGGTAATCATGCAGGATGTACACAGCTTAGGTCAGAGCCTGGCACTCAGTAAGTACCCAATTAGTAAGCTATTACTAATATTTAGGACATGATTAATACTTGGCACATCAGTTCCCCTCTCTTCAAAGTGGGGATGACACTGCCTATTCACCACCTCAGAGAAATATTAGGAAGATGAAGTAGAGGCTGCGGTGGGGTCTATCAGGGTAGGTTCTAGAAGCAAGATGCTTTTCTAAAATAACATCTCCTGCCCTCGCCAGTTTGGATCAGTGGATAGAGTGTCGGCCTGCGACTGACAAGTCATGGGTTAGATTCTGGTCAAGGGCACATGCCTGGGTTGTGGACTCGATCTCTCAAGGGGGTGTGTGTAGGAGGCAGCCAATCAATTATTCTCTCTCATAATTGATGTTCCTATGTCTCTCTCCCTCTCCCTTCCTCTCTGAAATCAATAAAAATATATTCAAAAATAAAAAATAAAGTATCGTCTCCTGAGGGCATGAAAAGAATTAAACTGCAAAATGCCTCTCGGTCCTGATATATGGGGGCAAGTTGGGAGTGAATCTCTCGATATACAAAAGAATGCAGCCCGATTTAAAGAGTGCAACCTCCAAGCCAGAGCAGCCACACCCTTATTTCCCAGGAAGGTACTTAGTGAACGCGCTTCTCCCCAGGGGCAGGCTGATGAGCCTCGCTGGACCTCAGGATCCTCATGATCACAGGGCAAGAACGGGTTCAAAAGCGGACTCGTGAGGCTTCCAATGGGCTAGTGGATGTGATGAGCTCAGGGTGCACCCAGCACAGTGCCTGGCACAGCTGACACCTGGCACTGGCTGGGGCTGTGGTCAGATGAGCCCGGAGGTGCCTAGAACGGAACTGTCAAAATCAGAACCTCCTGCCCCTAAATCTACCAAATTTCCCCAAAGGGGAAACAGCTCCTTAAGTGTTTTTATACTCATATGAACTCTTTAAAACACTGTAGTATACAAGCCACTGGGGGACAAGCAGCTATTATTAGAACAGACTCAGCTTGGGGTTGAATGGGTCTGTAGACCAGGGGGTCTACTGCAGGCTCAGTCACCTGGGAGGGCTTTGAAGCAGCCCTCTGCCCAGGTCACACCGCAGAGCAAGGAAGTCTGAACCTCTGGGGGTGGGAACCAGGCACCAGAACCTTCTCTAGGCTTCCCAGGTGAGTCCAATGAGCCGCCACAGTGGAGAGTTACTGCAGTGAACCAAGTGTCATTAGAGAACACTGAAATGCAGCTGAGTGACAACCCCTCCCGCAACCCCGTCAGCTTGACCCACAAGATGACAGACTCTATGACTCAGGGGGATGAGGCAAATGGCCTAAGAAAGGTGCTAAAATGACCATCAGCTGGACTTGGGGGCCATGGAGGAAGAGGTGTGGAGAGTGAGAAGACAGGCTCGGACGGGTGGGGACAGTACCGGGAGAGGGGCTGGGCCAGGGGTCCAGGCACAGGAGCCTGAGATTCAATGGGAGGCAGAAGGTAGCAGCTTGCGAATCAGTGCCTGGAAATTACTTAGTGCTCCGGAAACACAGGCGAAGAGCACGCTTCACAGGTGTGGAAAGGCAGCAAGAGAACGGTTCACTGCCTCCACCACAGCCCAGGGAGTCGAATTCTCTAGGGCCCAGAATTCCAGGAGCATGAGGTCTGCGTTAACCACAGCTCTGAAAGACGGACATTAGTCTTGGAATTGTCACCCACAGGATCAAGACAATTGTAAGTTCTAATACTGTATTTTAGCTTCTGTTTCTTCATCTTCAAGAACAAAACAATCCCACTAACATAGCAGAGAACGCCTGGTAAGGAAGAGTTATCCTGTTTCTGCCATTGTTGTTTTGAATCAAATGTGAGCCCTCCCCGACAGGTGAACAACTCTAGATAAAAAGAGAAAGTACAAGTCCCTCCCCCTCAGTCTTTCCGGGTCCTAAGCACAGTTCATCATGAAGGGGCTGGACTTCCCTTACTTAAGGTCTTGAATAATAAAGAACAAAGGGCTCGAGAGTTAAAACTGGTAACTTGATTGAAGAGTCTGTATAAGTTCAGGCCGACTAACAGTGCCAGAAGCTATGAGTTACTGAACACCTCTACATGCCAAGCACTGAGCGTGGAGCTTGCTTACAGGGCCCCAAACCACTCAAAGACTGATTGGTTACACTTAGCATGACACTCTCCAGGTCCCCCCATGCTGCCTCAAAGGGTAAGAGATCCTTCTTTTTCACAGCTGCAAGTATTCCACGGTGTAGATGTACCACAGCTTTTTACCCACTCATCTGCTGATGGGCACTTGGGCTGTTTCCAGATCTTTGCTATTGTAACTTGTGCTGCTAAATATAAGGGTGCATTCGTTCTTTCTAATTGGTGCTTCAGGTTTCTTAGGATGTATTTCTAGAAGTGGGATCACTGGGTCAAATGGCAGATCCACATTTAATTTTTTGAGGAAACTCCATACTGTATAAGTCAGTAAGAGAAAAACAAGTATCACATGATCGCACTCATGTGGAATCTAAGTACCAAAATAAACCGATGAACGGAGTGGACCCAGAAACATGGAAGCTTAGAACAGAGTGCAGAGTCTCAGAGGGAAGGTGAGGGAGGGTAGGTGGGTGGGAGGTAATCAAACACCTTGAATGCATAACCCACGGACACAGACAATGGGGTGCTGAAGGCCTGGGGCGCAGTGGGGGACAGGGACCGGCTGGAGTGCGTCAATGGGGGAAAAAAGGGGATATATGTAATACTTTCAACAATAATTATTAAAAAAAAATAAAACTACTCAAAGACCTTACACATAAGGGGACTGAGGCTCAGAGACATGGAGTTACTCTCCCCAGATCACACACGTTAGTGACCCTCAGGCTAACCTAGACTTTCCCAGAAAACACACCAAAGAGACGTGATGTCAGGGCTCAGCTCTGGGGATTTTTTGTTCTAGTTGGAGAGACTCAAGGAGACCACTGTTGTCCCCTTCTCAGTGGGTAAACAGCAGGCATTGATGAAGGGGCACTTCTGGCAAAAGAAAAAGGAGAATTTTCTGTATGAGGTAAAAGAACAAAAGGTGACCACGTGTGGACAAAACTAGCAGCTGGTGCACTATACAGTCCACAAGGGAAAACAGCACAGGCCACCCCGTCTGCGTCAGAGTCCGGGGGAGCCTCTCCCAGACAGCAGGCTCCTCAGGTCTGTTCTCGCAGCTCACGGGCCACCCCACGTTCTGCCCACCGGAAAGGCCTGCCTGCTGTTCACACTTCACTATGGTCCACGTCTGGGCTGTGGGCCTGAATCCATGTGTCCAGCTCGGCCGTGCCTTCCATCCTTCTCAGTCGGGGGAGGCGAGACGATCAGGACAGAGGCTTGAAGCCTGAGAGCTCCAGGATATGGAGGCACTTGTGACCGGAGATTAATGAAAAATGACTCTTCTTTCACATCAGATCCTACAATTTCTGAAATCCTGATTAAATTTTAAAAAATAACTCCCAAAACGGATTACTCACTAGTTTTACAACAGTATAACTGGGCAGAGATCATATTCAAATAATTACTTGAAGCGTAGCTGAAAGGCTTGGAAAGATTTTTAGAATAACTCTTATTTTGGGTCAATTCCTCTATGAATATTTATGAGGCCAACTGACAAAAAGATGAGATGAGAAAAAAATTCAAGGCTTAAGAAAGGGCCAAACTAAAGGGCTTTCTCTAACACAGGGCAGTATCATCAGACGATTGCACTAAACATCGTTTTTAAGCAATCGTTTCCCTCGTCACGTGGATCCTGCAAAGCTGAAACGACAAGGCACCGGCAGTGTTGGACCCACCGAAAGGCAAAGCGCTGGGAGACAGAAAGACCACGAGGTTCCCCAGATGCAGGAAGTCTCCCTTCAGCACAGCTCAGACCGGTCCCTGGCCTCTGCCATCAGGTGGGATGTTACAGACAGTCAGTGTCCTAGGACAGTGGTTCTCAACCTTCTGGCCCTTTAATACAGTTCCTCATGTTGTGACCCAACCATAAAATTATTTTCGTTGCTACCTCATAACTGTAATGTTGCTGCTGTTATGAATCGTCATGTAAATATCTGATACGCAGGATGGTCCTAGGCGACCCCTGTGAAAGGGCCCTTCGACTGCCAACGGGGTCGCCACCCACAGGTTGAGAACCGCTGTCCTAGGACCTTCATAACACCTAATGCCCACTCCACTGAAGGATGTCCCCAGTCCATTCTTAAATTGACCCAAACAGCCAGTCGCTGGTATGTCTGGTCTCTCTTCTGAAGAAACATGAAACAATCAAGTGTCTCTTCTACGTGAGAGTTCTGCGAGGATTTGATGAAAGCCATCTCCAAGTTTCCTCTTTCCCAGTCCCTTCAGCTGTTCTTTCCGGGACCTGGGCACCATCTCCAACCACCCAACCCGCTGTCCATTCAGATGCTTATTAACTGAGCACCAAATACTGTGGTCAGGGCCAACCGGGGCCTCAGAGAAGGGCACTCAGAACGGCAAACACTTGAGCCGTGGTCCGCATAAGCAAGCAAGGGTTACTTCCTTGAGCCAGACTTGTTCCTCTTTAAATAACTGCAGCTTATATTTGCATCACGTGCACGCGTCTGTGTATGTGTGGTTTAGGGTCAAATACTGAGATGACGACTATAAACAAGCACACAAACAAAGACGCCGACCAAATGAAGCCGTCATCTGCGAGGACGCAGGCAAGAGAGGTTCACGGTCTCCTCTAGTTTATATTCACGCAACAGGTATTTCACTCGGAACGGAAAACTCTGCTGCCCTCGTTAATTTTATCTTGCTGGTTTCAGTCCATTGTTCCAATCCATCCAGAGACATCTGAATTCGTGTCCTCTCATCCAAAATACCAGCTCTCCTTCTAGGCTGTGTCACGTTAAATTTGGTAAGTGGCTCTGCTGTCTTCCTCCATGATTTGGAAAAAAGGTTAAGCAGAATCAAGTCCTTAGGGACCTTCCTCCAGGCTGAGCTAACCAGACAAGGGTGCATCCACGTTTCTAGGAGGCATGTGGATGAAAGTGTGCAATTTGAAAAATGACTCCTGTCTGGTGGGAAGGCACAGGAGAGAGATTCAACAGCAGAGTAGACAATGAGATATTAATGCTTCAACAGGAACGGGAGGGATTTAGGATTTGAAAAGGCTGAAAAACTGATTCAAATAGACAGTGTCTATAGACTGGGCATAGCTTTCCGGTCGCCTACAAAGCAACTTAGCTGTTATCCCCAGTGTTTCCTCATCTTGTCTGAAATACTAAATGAAATTATAAAGTTTCTTACTAAGTCAGCACATCCATGATCATCCAGCTTAGAAACCCTATCACAAAGGGGGAGATTTGTAAGTGAGCTTGCCCAATGAGTGAGTCCCAGCTGTGCCCAGATTGTACCCTCGCCAGTGGCTGCCGCGCCTCAGACCCTTCCCCACGAAGAGCAGGGCTCTAGGGCTCCTCCTGCAGCCCCACCCTCCACACTGAGACTCCACTGCCCCTGATGCTCCCCGCCCCCTTTCGGAATATTCTCCCACCTTCTCTGACGACGCCAATTGGTTCACAGATTGCTTTTCCACTCTTTCCCTTGATGTTGTCCTCAGGAATGTTAGCTGTTTTGATGGTGCCTCTGGAATCCTAACTTAGCAACTCCTACCTGCTTCCCCGAGGGGAGGACCCCCATCACGGCTCCGTCAGCACCCTGGCCGCGAGGCTGCACAAGAACTCCCTTTCCTCGGAGATGCTTCTCCGAACCACGCCTCTCACTCCCTGGCTGTGGCTCTCCGCCAGTTCCTCTCCTCACCCAGCCATTCTCACTACCTTCTGGAGGTACATGCTCCTGACCCAGCCTCCACGTGTGGCAGATCTTTTTAACACTCCTCTTAATAGCAGCCTACCATTCCTTGCTTCTTGATCTTATAGGAAGAAGGAACAATAGGAATTGAGTATTTGGCCTATTAACATTCTACCAAATACCGTCATCTCTGCCTTCCAGATCCAGAATTGGAAAAGTGTCCAACACCTTCACCGCCACCACCCTAGTCCTGGCACCGTCTTCTGCCGCCAGTATTGCAATGGCCCATTAGGCCTCTAATAATCTAGGCATGAGAGGATGGTGCCCCGACGAGGAAGAAGGCAAGTGACAGTGTTGAAAACTGTTCAGTTTTGTCCTTTACCTCTAGTCTCAGAGCAACCAGAGTAATTATTTTAAAATGTCAGATGACATCACTACCCTCCTCTAACCCCCCAATGGCTTTCCTATTAGGCTCAGAATAAAAGCCAAGTAATAAAATAGCTTCCTTTACCCACCCACCCCCAATTTCCTGTTCCCCTTCTCTGCTTGATTTTCCCCATGGCATTTACCTCTACCTAACATTTTAAGTATTTTGCTTCTTTACTGTGTTTATTTTCTCTACTGCTCCCTGTGCATCCCCTGCCCCTTAGGTTCTGTGAGGACAGAGATGTCTGTTTTGCTACCTGTGTGTGGTGCCCAGTGTCAATGGGTGTGTGACAAACATTCAAATAGGTGAGCAATGCAGCACTCCGTCCCCCAGGCAGTGTCTCTATTCTGCCCTCCCTAATTCCTTGCTCTATTTATAGGTTTACAAAATGAAAGCAAAGCACCTTCTTGTTTCCAGTGGTGCCTTCTAAGCCTGGGTGTGCTGGCCACAGCTGATGCTCGCTCACAGGCACGTCCCTGTCGGGCCCCGGGGCCTGGCTGCTCCCTGGGGTGTTTCTCTGAACATGTGAACTTGAGTCCCAGGCGGACACCTGGTATCCTCATCCTTCTGAGGAGGAGCAACTTCCGGACTCCTCCAGGGTGAACGGGTCTTGTCTCTGGGTCAGTTTTGTAAATTTTATCAGAAAAACCTTTGCTTATGTTCTTAGCCTGGCCGAGAGGGCTGTACGAAAGTCTCCCACACCATTTTTCTCTTTATCCACAGTCATCACTCCTCAGCTTCAATATCTCCATTGGCTTCCCATCATCTTAAAGTATAACTCAGCGACAGGGCCCCCCCACAATCTGATCCTTGCACACTGAGCTGACTGCTTTTATTATGCCAACGCACTCATAACACTAGCTTTCTTGCTGTTTAGCAAACGTGTCACTGGCCTTGGCCTGCCCTCTGCCTGGGCCGTTCCTCCCCAAGGGCCTGCCTGGCTGGCTCCTGGGCATCACTCACAGAGCCCTCTCTGGCCACTCAGCCGAAAAGCATGGTGCTCCTGCTTCTCCTGTTCCAGCCCTTCCTGGCATGTACTCAGCACAAACGGAAACCACCTCATTTATTAATGTGTTTATTTGTTTAAATTCTGCCCCCCTACCCTCACCGAACATTACTTCCTGGCGGCAGGGACTCTGCTATATCCTGTAACCATGCGGACACATTACAGATGCAAAGTAGTTACTGGCTGAATGGATGAATAAATGAATGAAAGCTGGCACTTCCTCCTTTGCACACAAGCTTCCCTCTGAAGGCATAATGTAAATCTTCACTTCCCCATTCATTTTGTCTTAATAAGCTTTCCTGTGGCAAAATTCAGGGCTGAGTCCCATCAGTGACACCTTGGACTTCTCTTTCATATTAAAATTTTAGGTTCCCAGCCTGGATGGTGTGGCTCAGTGGTTGAGAGTCGACCTATGAACTGGATTTCGGACTTGATCCCCAGTGGGGGGCATGAAGGAGGCAGCCAGTCAATGATTCTCTCTCATCAATGATGTTTCTCTCTCTCTCTCTCTTTCCCTTCCTCTTTGAAATCAATAAAAAAAATGTTTTTTAAAAAAATTTTAGGTTCCCTTTTATCACCAACACAGGGTGGGACAAAAGTAGGTTTATAGTTGTTTGTATAGAAAATAATGTAATAAGTTAAAATAAAAGAGTAATATGAAAATTAACTGTCACTCTGAGATACCTAAGCCACGCCCACCAGCCAGCCAAGCCGAGCCCACCAGCCAATCAGAGCGGCTGTATGCAAATTAACCGAGCCAAGATGGTGGAGGCCAGAGCCGGGATACTTGCATTGCAGCCACAGCTACCACACAAGCATCCCGGCTCTGACCGCTCCAGGTCTGTTGGAGACGCAGACGTCAGGGAAGACAGAGAAGTCCAGCTCCAGCGCCTGAGGCTGGCTTCAGCCGGAAGATGAAGAAGCTGCCTGCCCCGTGATCCAGGCTGCAGCCGGCGGAGAAGCCTCCCACCTGCGATCCAGGGGAGACAGAGAACCCCGCGGCCCAGTGCCTCATGCTGGCTGCAGCCTGGGAGAAGCTGCCTGCCCCACATCTGCCCGCCCCAGGTCCTCGGGAAGACTGAGAAGCCGAGGCCCAGTGCCTGAGGCTGACTGCTGCCTAGGAGACCGAGAAGCCGCCTGCCCCATGATAGAGGCCTCAGCCGCTGGGGAAGCCGCTCACACTGCCTCACAGGGGACATGGAGAAGCCACCCACCTGCGATCCAGGGGAGACAGAGAACCGGGCCCAGAGCCTGACACTGGCTGCAGCCTAGGAGACACCTGCTGCCAGCCGTTGGCAGGTCCCGAATGGAGGGTTGAGGGTCCGGAGGTGGAGGCGCTCCTGCTTTGCAGCAGCAGTGCCCTGGCTGCATGGACCTTGGCCACCCTCACTGGGCCAGGTGTCCTGGAATGGGAGCAGGATGGTGGCGGGAGGCCAGGGAAAGGGGGGCAGTGAACACCTGGCCAGGGCTGAGCTCTGGGCTGGGGGTTAACAACCCCTCCCCATGGAAGCTTTAAGGAGGAAAGGAGGGCTGCTCCCTCTCTCACACACACACCCTCCTGGGCCTCCTCTCTCACTGGTTCCATTTTCTCTACTGCCACCGGGGGCAGGGGTCTCCTGTGAGGGGTCCGAGGTCTCCCTTCAGAGCTGGGTGAACCCCCATGGGAGCCAGGAGATGGAGAGACTGGGGGGCGGGGCGGGGTGGAGAGTTTGGGGGGAAGTAACCAGGTGGGAGAGGGGTGGAACAGGAGGGAGGGAAGAACTATATAAAAGAGTCAGTGGACAGCAGAATTAAAGAAGGAAAGTGGATGTATGAGTGACTGTAGGAGCTATAATGAAAATCAAGTATAGTTGTGTACTGGGGACAAATTTTAAAAGTAGGTAGGAGTCAGAAAAGAAAAAAGATAAATGATAGCGGATAATTAGGCAGGTAGATAGATAGGTATTAAAACAGTGGAAGTAAGTAGAGAAGAATGCATGGCAAAGGTAGGATGAGAGAAAAAGAGGGAGGGAAGAAAAGTTATAAAGGGGGAGCTGGTAGAGCTTAAAAGGAGAATGGGAAGAAG
>PVJC01006989.1:0-53041 GCA_004026665.1 Murina feae | reverse complement strand
ATAGAATTCCAGCTCCAGGAAAGGACAGAATGGGCTGTACTGATTAAAGTATCAGGAATATATATATATATATATATATATATATATATATATATATTCATAATAATAAAAGCATAATATTAAAATTGGCTGTTTCTTTGGGATGCCCAACAGCCAATCAGAACAATGGTATGCAAATTAGCCCAGCCAAGATGGCGGAGGCCCTGGCTGGCAATGGAGCGATCGCGCCGGGGCGAGGGCGGCTCCGCCCTCGAGTGCTCTGCCCTTAGATTCTAGGCAACTGGGGCTGGCAATAGAGAGATGGGGCTGGGAATAGAGAGATCGTGCCAGTGGTTGGTTCTGGGCGGCCTCGGGTGGGAGCCTGCCCGGCCCTGAGGCTGGGGCTGGCAATAGAGCAATCGTGCCTGTGGTGGTTCCAGAGGGTGGTGAGCAGCCGCAAGGCCGGGAGCCGGCAGCCCAGCCCGGCCCTGTGAGGTCTGGGAATAGAGCAATTGGGCCCACACGACCTCAGAGGCTCAGTGGTGGGGGCTTGAGGGGGGTACCCCCTCAGGGTCATGCCCGAGCATCCTCCACCCCTGCACAGAGCCTCTGCCACAGGTCCAGCCACCTGGCTCCACCCTGGAGGCCTCTGTGGGGCGTGTGCGAGTGTGTGCCTGGCTCCACCCCCGGTGTGTCCGCTCAGCAGCAAGGCCCCCCCAAGGGACCATGCACCAGCGTCCACCCCCTGGCCTGCCACCCAGCTCTGCACCAGGTGTGTCCCCTCAGCGGTGGAGGCCTACCAGGTATGTGTGATGGTGGGCCACCCAGCTGGAAATGTCCACGCCTGCACTCACCAGCCATCCCACCCCCCAGTGCACGAACCCTGAGGGGCCTGTGGCCAGCCTGAAAACAGCCCTCAGCCCCTCACCCAGGCTGGCCATGCATGCCCAGCAGGTGGATATCCCCCCCTCAGGGGTCCCAGACTGTGAGAGGGCACAGGCCAGGATGAGGGACCCCTTCCTCCCCTCGCCAAGTGCACAAATTTTTGTGCACCGGGCCCCTAGTATATATATATATTTGCACTACAAGTCTAAAGCCTGAATCATTGACAAGGTTTAAGGAAAGGATGAATCATTGACAAGGTTTAAGGAAAGACTTGAACACTTATACATGCTCACTTTTCTCCTTCATCTTTTAGTATGACAGGCATCTAGATACAATGCTTTTAGAAACTGCACATTTCTATATTTATACTTCTAAGAAAGATCTATTCTTAGCATTGAAGAAACAACAACAATAACATTGCCCCTGCCTTCTGACCTTTGTTGATGGATGGAATGGTAAGATGCTAGAATATTAAGACATAGATAAATGCTTGAGGTTTAGGATTTGGGATAGGCATACTGAGAGCAGCTTTCTTGATTTAACTCTTGCTTTAGGTCACTCATATTGAAATGGACTAGGCTAAAATGACCCAAAGAGAAACTTAAGGAAAGATCACTGGAGCTCAATAAGGTACCCAATTTTATTCTGTGTGGGAGAAATATGTCCATTGGAGATAGCCATGGGCTTGTGACTGTAATTGGCCATCAAAAGGAGAACTGGAAATGAGATATATTTTCTGAGAGGAGCATTTAAGAGTCATGAGTGATAATCTCTGCTCTCTCCTCTGCCACAGCCACTGTGTCAGCACATGGTAACATGGATTCCCATGAAATCAAAGCAGCCGAAAATGAGGAGTAAAACTTAGATGACAGCTGCTCTGAAGAGTCATCTGGACACAGATTGCCTGATTGAGAAGGAAACTTCACTTCTAATTTCTGATCTTTGGTGATGTTGTCAGTGCGATATAATTAAGCCGACCCTTGCCGAGCCTCTAGATTCTAAAATATGTGAGACATAAGACAAAAGATTAAAAAATATCAACTTATTTTACTAATAAAATCTAAGGTGAGGGATAAAGTTTAAGCTTCATATGGGGTGGAAAATGGATCTTTTACAGAAACCTCAAAAACAGACAAACTTTTCCCTCCCTTCAAGGAAAGCTGAAACTTCTATCTGGAGCACTTTCATAAGAAAGGATTGGGTACAGGGACATAAAGCACAACATAGAAAATACCATCAATGATATAATAACCAGGTCTGGTGACAGGTGGGCACTAGGTATATCTGGGGGATCACTTTGTAAACCATATGCTATATACTTGAAATTAATACAAAATAATATTGAATGTAAATTATAATTGAAAAAGTGGATTGGAGAATGGGATGATGGTGAGAAATTCTGAACCTCCATTTTTTCTCACAACTGTTTGATATTTGCTCCCCTGCATCTATTTTAGTAAGCATTGGATGACAAGAGCACAGTATTTCACACTCTTCTCTCCTCCTACTCAGATTCAAGCACTGAACACCTTCAATTAGTAGACTTAATTTTGCTTTGTCCCTGACCAAGGTCTAAGTAAGAGGCCTTTCCCCCCTACATTCATGTTAATCTTTGTATCCTGAAGTAAAACAGTACCATTCTTTCCATTGAGACATAATTGTTCTCTTTAGTTTCTGTTTTGTTTTCTTATTTTATTTTTATTTTTTTGGAATTCTGCTAGACATTCAAGATCAATTTCAACGTACAGAAGAAAGCAAATTTCATGAGGGCAGGGTATTTTACTGTTGTGTCCCTATATCACCCATGGACATACTAGTGTTTCATTCATTGTAGTTATCAATAAATATGGTTGAAGAAAGCAACCAATGATTACCAGTATAGCCCTCTATGTCTTCACACTGTTGAGCTGAGACCTGATATTCTGTTTATTAATTCAGATAAATAGGGGTTTTTTTTTAGGGATACAGATCCCATTTCTCTTTACCCTGAATTTTGAATTTTTGTTACAGACAGAATAAATGACACAAAAATATCTATCTAATCTAATAAAAGCATAATATTGAAATTGACCATTTCTTTGGGATGCCTAAGCCGCACTCACCAGCCAATCAGAGCAACTGTATGCAAATTAACACAGCCAAGATGGAGGTTGGCACTCACGGAGTAAACAAGCAGCTTCCGTTGCAGCAGGAGTAAACTGTCTGCCGGCCGCCTGGGCTACTCTCGGCTCCAGGCAACATATTTGCAACATTGTCTCAATTATAGAAGCCACAGAGCTGAAGCCAACAGAAGGCTTCGTTACCTGCCTAGGTCTCGGCTTAAAGGAACAATGTATCAATTATAGAAGATAAATAAACCCCAGAAACCTGCTTCTAGCCAGTCTTGCTGGGACGTTGGGTCAATGGGAGCTGTGGGCAGCCTGAAAGTCTGAAAACAGCCCTCAGTCCATCACCCATGCTGGCCACACCCCAGTGGGGTGAGGGTTCCCACTGAGGGGTTGGCCAGCCTGCAAACAGCCATCAGCCCCTCACCCAGGCTGGCCAGGTACCCCAGTAGGAGCCCAAAACCTGAAGGGTCTGTGGGCAACCTGAAAACGGCCCTCAGCCCATCACCTAGGCTGGTCACACCCCAATGGGGTGAAGGTCCACACTGGGGGGCTTGGTCAACCTGCAAACAGCCATCAGCTCCTCACCCAGGCTGACCAGCCATGCCAGCAGGTGGACATCCCCAGAGGGGTCCCAGACTGTGAGAGGGCACAGGTCGGGCTGAGAGATCTCCCGAGTGCACAAATTTTTGTGCTCCAGGCCCCTAGTCTAATATAAAGTGTTATGAGTTTGAAAATTCTGTTTTCACATTTTAACCTCCAGACTGGATATCCAGGGACATCAGCTAGTTAAAATTCAGTTAAAATTTTCCTTGGCTCTTTGCTATACACAATTAGCTGGAACATAAAGTGGTGTAAAGAGGCTTGGTTTTATAATACCCCACATCAGAATTCCAATAGTGTCTGACATTGTCATTGTGTTGTGTCCATAGGCAAGTTTTTTTCATTTGATTCAATAAAAAATAATTGATTGTGTGCTTCAATTCATCAGGCAGTGTACTGTAACCCAGGGTTATGGAGATGTAGTATTTACCCTTGGAGAGTTCAATATGTAATAGAAAAAATGGCCACATAAACAGATGACACAAAAGGGTTTTTTAAATGCAATAAAAGTGATTTAGCAAAGGATTATAAATCACAAGGGGGAGATTATTACCCAGCTGGAGGAAGTTCCCAGTTGAAATTACACCCTATATGAAATTACCAACAAATATAGCCCAAATGTAAACATTTCTTCCTACCTCCAGAACTGGCACTCTAGTGTAATTTAAGCCATTATCACATCTTCTTTGCAAAGAAGTTTCAAATTTATTGACCTATATTATACTATCACAATAACCATATGAATCTTAAAAACATAGCATCGTTTTCTGATTTAAACACCTTCAATAGCTTTTCACTATACTTAATAGTACAAGTACTATTCCATATCTTGGCCCACACAACTTTGGCAGAGAATTGCTGCCTTCTCACTAATCCCACCTTCCCTTCACGGGTAAACAATTAGACAGACTTTCCAGGTTCTCTCTAGTGACATGTGGCCTTATGGTTGTATTCTAGATGATGGAATTTTATCACAACGTAGACCTGGAAGCCATGCGTTAAAGATGGATATTTCTGGATGCCTTAATGATTTTTGGAAGCTATGACACCCTCTCCCTACAACATCAGCCTACTAGGAAACGGGTTCAGTTGTGGACATTTCAGCTTTACCTGTGAAATCTGCCAGGGTTAGAAACTCTCACAGGGACCCTCCTTTATATCTGTCTCGCCAAGCTTTCTGCCTCAGATGCTTTCACTCTTACCATCGTCCACTCCATTGCAGTCACACTGGCCTTTCTCCTGAACCGGAAGCATCCCAAATTTATTCTTATACCAGGACCTTGCACTTCCGCTCTTCTTTGCCTGGAAAGCTATTTCTCAGGGTGTGGGATTGGCTTACTGTTCACTTCTTTAGGTCTCTGAGCAAAGTCACCTGTACGAGAAGCTCCCCCTGGCCACTCCCACTTCAAAACAGGCACCATTTCCATCATATTCTATTCCCTCTCCCTGCTTCATTTTTCTTCAGAGTATAACATAATCTCTTCATCATATTGTACACCTTTGGTATTTCTTCATAGTATGATTCCAGTAAGAGAAATTCCACTATATATTTATTTGCCTTTTTGTTTGTCTCTATTGCTAGAATACAGTCATGAGGCAAGGACACTTTCTGTGTTTACAATTTTATCCCTATCTTTGCACACAGTAGGCAATTGGTGATTATCGGTTGAATGGAAACTGAGTGAACACTGGTGTTTAGATATAAGAGAATGATTCTTGCAGCTGGAAGATCCAGGACATGGTCTAGGGAATAGATATCTAGAGGTGCTAGCCAAGGTATGGAAATAGTCCAACAAGATGAGACTTTCTGTATTCATTTATTAAAAAACTAGATATTCGATGCACGAAATTCATGCAAGAGCAGGCCTTCACAGCCCCAGCTGCCTCGGCCCTCACAGCCCCAGCTTCGTCCGGAAGATCATTCGGACGGTTGCTCCGCTGTTCCGCCATTCAGTCGATTTGCATATTATACTCTTACTATTATAGATGGAGAAGAAAAGGAGTAAACAAACGAATTTAAGATGTCATAGTGCCTTTTCCACTATGACAGAAAAATATTGCTTAGAAAGGAGAATTCTGCACCGTGTGTGATATTTTCATTTTAAGTAGGGACAAAACATGAGGGAAGATCCAATATTGAAGATCAAGACAAGGTAGAATGCCTGGAATGTATTACCCTCAAAGGAGGAAGAGTTTTGGAAATTAGGCCTCTAATTCTAGGCCAGAATCCTTTCTAGCTAGCTCCTACGGCTGCTCAGGGCTGGTTTCCTACTCGAGGAAGAGGAGCCAGGGCTTTCTTTACCTGGTGCCAACTCTCTGCACCTCCACACTTCCCTAGGGCAGAGCCATCATGTCTGTTTATTGTCTGTCTTAAAGATCACAATCCCAAGATGTCCAACCTAACCTACAGTGCACATTTGTACTTAGGAAGGCACCTCCAGGCAGGATAGAAAAGGGCTATTTTGGGCTATTTTAGAGTAAAAAACTGGAACAATTACGAATGTGAATTTATATTCTCCAAACCAGATGTGACTGCTGCCTCGTCCGCCTGTGCATCATCCTGCATGCTGCCTCCCTTCTTCCTATTTTATGGGCTTGCCTTTTCAACCCTGATTGTAGACTCTGCTATTTGAATGCATGCACTATGCTGTAAACATTTTAAAAATGTACGTTTTCAAGCCAAGTGCACTGCACATGCCAGTCAAAATTAGTTATTGAAATTAATTATATTTATTATAGAGTATTTGCCCATATTCTTCAAAACATCTCAACTCGTGTTTTTCACCCCCTACAATATTTAATTAAAATGAAAAAATGTGAAATAAAACCTCTCCTAATCCTTTGAACTCCCTTTTCTCTAGTGGATAATTTATATACATGTTTGTGTGAGATTCGTTTTTCAGTGATTCTGGCTGCCAATCTCCATGCTAAATTAAGCAAAAAGTTGTCCTGCTGTGCATATCTGAGTTGCAGGTGCAGGAATTTAGTGCTTAAGTAAATGTAAGGGAATTGGTGGTAGCCATGGAGTATTGGAAATGTACTCACGTTCCTGTTGGGTTTGAAATATGATGTAATGGCACTCAATTAAGAATATAGATTTAGAAAGGCCAAGCTCATAGGAAATTTAAACTCCTTCAGGCGAAATAACTTTACGGAAGTCTAGTCCCGTGAAGAACAAATAGCCATTTTCCTTTACCCTCTTAAATTGTTTCCTTTGATAGCATTAACTCTGGAATTATGGATAAAACCACTCTGTATTTTCACCCCCAACCCCATTATTTATTAAAGAGAATAATGGAGGCAATTGGGTTTGATAAGGATATTTTAAGAAATTTCAAAACCCTATTACATTGCCAAGTATAGATTTCAGCCAGATTTCATATATACTTTCCTTGGAATATATTTGAGGTGAAGTAAACTCTGTGATATGAAATATCAAAATTAAAGCCATCAGATCAGTAGAATAGTAGAGTCACACACTGGATAACCACATTTCAGTCAACAACAGACAAATATACTATCGTGGTGCCATAGGGTTATAATAGAGATAAGTAAAGATCTTTCATATTACACTTCCTAAGTTGGCATTTCAATTTGTTTTGGCAGGTGACACATCTTTGAATGAGTATACTGATTTTTATCTGCATTGTGATGGGACAGTCCACAGGTTACTAAGGATAAGCATACACACTTACACACACAAGCATGCACACCCATTTGCTACATGTTTCTGATTTATTTAAATATATATTATTTAACAGCCTTTTACATTTGTGTCCCAGATAAAACATAGTTGCTATAAATTACCCATGTTCGGGTACAGGACGTTACTGAGTTGATAGAACCAAATTCTTGCTACACTACAGGTCTTTTATAGTTGTTCTTCCACTATGTTCATGAACAACTCAAATTATCTTTCTACATGTTTCCATTTAAAATATTTTATAAAAATTAGTCTGTGCTTGATTCTTATATATTCTTGGCATCAGCTGACATACATGCTCTTTCAGGGAAAGTTAGAGGATTCAATGTCCAAAGTAACTCCGAATGATATGTCTATCTTCTTATGTTAGTTTCTTAGCCTACCTGTTTTCCCATGTGGTCATATGTAATATAAGCATATGCACTCACACACATGCATACACACAGTTGAACTTGTGGATTTTCCTGTCTGTCCTCACTGACAAAATGTTAAAAGAGCAGACTCTTTATTATCACATGTGAATAGAGTTAGAACATCACCAGTATGTACAAAACTCTGCAGAGACCAAACTTAGCATAAGCTGATTTTCATTACTTGTATTAATGTCTGTGAGAATGTGATATGCATTTATTTTCCTCTTTGTAGAAAATATTCAAATCTTTAATGCTAATATTACACTTTGTAAGGTTACTTCTTTCTAACCATGAATTGGATTGAGCATGAAAATCTTTCTATTCAATTCAAAGTACTGTGTGTTTTATATTTCAATTGAATTAATATGTAATGTTCCCTTTTCAACTACCGTAAGAATTTTTAGACATTTAACATGCAACGTCTAATGCAGACTAAAGAATTGATTAACTTTTGTAGAATTTCCCAATATGTGGACAAAGAACACTGTCTCATGCCTAATTAAGGTTGTAAGTTGGAATGAACTGTCACTTTCTGATACATCCAGTTTTATGTCACTAGTTCTAAATCACAATGGGACATTGATTCTGCTTTTTATTATTGCTGCTTTCTTAAAATGAACACTAATGTGAATTGATTTTTTCTGTAATAAAGTTTCATTTGAAGTCAGTAGGTTGTAGACTCAAGGTAAGGCATCGGCAGAATGAAAAAAATGTAAGTATTAAAATGAATTACATTTTTAATTACTTCTCATGCATAAACTTAGAAATTGTGCATTGCTATGTTCACTGTAAGATAATTAAATTATTTGTTACCTACAAACTGACAAATTAAAATGTAAAGAATAGAGGTAAAATAAGAAAGTACCATCCATTTTTTAAAGGAAACTTAAGCCCATGGATGTTTCCAGAAGAATGTTGTGAGATGTGAGGTTGACTTTCACGTGACTTATTCAAAGGCTTAGTTACACAGAGTAAATAAGATTGCCCCAAACAAAGCAAGGTATGACTAGAACAAAGGGTCTAAAAGGTCTTAAAATCCATAAAATAAATGAACTGATGAAGCTAAATGAGCCTATTTGCTATAAACTTAAGTACAAAATGTTCTTTTAAAATTTTTATGGAACAATATAAAGAAATCTGGATTTTTTATACAGTTTTGTTCTGCTTGATTTACCAATTTAAGTTTTTTGCCTAATAAGCAATTCTAAAAGCCATTATAGTTCTGAAATTTATTTTCTAAAATGCCTCAATGAGGCTATTTATATGAAAGATATCTAATAAACACTGTATACTGTCCTAATGCACAGACAATGTGAAAAACAAACTATGTGATATACTTCCATTAGCCTTTTCATCAAGCATTGCAATATTTCGTATATATGCCTCTGTACTTTAATTTATTTTCTATTATACGCCAGGTACTATATGATTCTTAATCAAGTAAGACCTGCTTCTGGTTCACTTCAGTGATTGGTAGGAAAGAAAAATGCAATCGCATATCATAATGCAGTCTTATAAATTCAATGACATCAGTATAATATCATAGTGTTACACAGAAATAAAAATAAATAGGTATACTTACAGATGGTTAAAGTGTTAGTAAAAGTTATGAGGAAAGCTGACATTGCATTTAAATTCACAGGCAGTATGGAAAATAATAAGGGGTAAAGCCTGGCTCAGATTTTGTAAAATTGTAAAGTTGGACAAAATTTTCAAGCTCACAGACTAGTGAGGAAAACATAAAACAGCCATAATACAATGTGGTGATATTATACCAAATTCTATACAAGTAAACACAGATCTTTTTTTAAAAATATATTTTTATTGATTTCAGAGAGGAAGGGAAAGGGAGAAATAGAAACATCAATGATGAGAGAGAATCATTGATCGGCCGACTCCTGCACATCCTACAGTGGGGATCCAGCCCACAACCTGGGCATGTGCCCTGACGGGGAATCAAACTGTGACCTCCTGGTGCATAGGTCTATGCTCAACCACTGAGCCACACTGGCCAGGCAGTAATACAGATCTTAAGGGGTAGAGAGAGAAGCAAGGTCAACTTTGGAATTATATGTTGCCATGATGGCTACTGCTTCACTCTGATTCCACTAAATGCACAGCAGGTCAGAGAGGTGTTTGCTCAGTGTGCAGGACTTCTCCCAAGAGGCTACATGGAGCAGCCATCCTTTGGAGGAATCCATGTTGGTGAGAAAGGAAGGGAATGGAATCCTCCATACCCATCTTCTCTTTTCTATTGGTCAAAGATCATCTCCTGGGAAAGTAACCTCCTGGCCCTGCAGGCTGCACCATCCAGCACTTCATAATGCTGCTCATGGTGCCTGATTCAATATGGTATAATGTGTTGTTTCTTCCACCATAGACGTTGTATGAGGCTGGGAATTCCTGGCATTATGCTGTTTTAGCTGGGTGCACTTTCAGGATGAGTGATTCATCAGCTCACTCTGGTATTTGCTGGATAGGTTTATAGGTGGATGGAACATTAGTACCAAAAAAAAAAAAAAAAAAAAAGAATTAGCCATGCAAATATTTTTGTCTGAGATAACCTAACCACCCCTCTCTACATTCCCATTCTTTTTGTTATTATATACTAGAAGTCTGGTGCATGAAATTCGTGCACTGGGGGTGGGGGTCCCTCAGCCCAGCCAGCCCCCTCTCACAGTCTAGGAGCCCTCAGTGGATGTCCTACTGACAGCTTAGGTCCGCTCCCCATGAGGAGTGGGCCTAAGCCACAGTCTGGCAGCAGAGGCTCAGAGCAGGCACCCCGTGTGTGTGTGTGTGTGTGTGTGTGTGTGTCCGGCCTTTGGGGGCCTGCCCCGAGCTGCGTCAGAGGCTCAGAGCAGTTGCCCCATGTTTGTGTGTGTTCATTGGTGGCTGCCTCCAGCCATGCCATAGAGACTCCGAGCAGACGCCTCGTGTGTGGGAGTCCACTGGGTGCCTGCCCCCAGCCACACCATGGAGGCTTAGAGCAGGTGCCCCTCAGTGTTGGTTGCTTAGGCTCCTCACTGGCCTGCATGTTGTTCTCTCCCTTGAGCTGTGGCGGGACAGGTGGGAAGCTTGGCTTCCTCCATCTCCAGGGGCAACCCAAGCCTCCAGCTCAGTGGCCACTGCCATCTTTGTTGGGTTAACTTGCATACTCACCCTGGTAGGTGTAGCAGAATGACACCAATTTGCATGTTTCTCTTTTATTGGTGTAGATGTCTTTATTTTATTGTTGACAATATTACAGACGTCTCCTATTTCCTTCCCCTCCCCCACATTTGCCCTACTCTTCTCAGTCCCTCCCCCACCTCAGACCTTCACCACACTATTGTCTGTGTCATGGGCTATGCATATATGCATATAAGTTCATTGGTTAATTTCTTCCCATCTCTCCACACCTTTTCCCTCTGAGTTTTGTCAGTCAGTTCCATGCATCCATGATTCTGGACCTATTTTGTCCATCAATTCTTTAACTACAATTCTTTTCAGAAAGCATTAACATTGTATATATATCTGTGTCCTTTTTTGGGATAAGAGTACCTGAGGAAAAGAACTTAATTGTTTATTTACCTTTGTATTTTCAGAGACTGACACAGTTCCTGGTACAAAATTCACTCACAAATAACAATACTTATTATAAACAATACAAGAAAATATTTTTTAATATATTTTATTGATTTTTTACAGAGAGGAAAGGAGAGGGATAGAGAGTTAGAAATATCAATGAGAGAGAAACACTGATCAACTGTCTCCTGCACACTCCCTACTGGGGATGTGCCTGCAACCAAGGTACATGCTCTTGAACAAAATCAAAATTGGGACCCTTGAGTCCACAGGCCAACACTCTATCCACTGAGCCAAAGTGTTTAGCAATACAAGAAAATATTTTATAAGAATAGAAACATTTAGGGCATTTTCTATAACAATTTATTTTAATTTTGCTTTCTCAAGAAAAGAATTCTCTTCATGAGCATTAAATCTTCTTAAATTGACTAGTAGGTTATTAATTTAATAGTTTTATGGTTCACCCTTGATTCATATAGTGGTCCAGGCGGGCTCATAAGTCTTGTCTTAGCAACCCAGAGCCAAACCCAGATAAAGCCAGAATTCTTAACAGGACATCTGTGTAGTAACAAGAACAGTGAATGTGATTTCAATAGCAAGTAAACTGAAATTAGCTTATCCCCTTAAGTTTACCTGCAGTATCTGGAAAGGCAAGAAGGAATGGTTTATTAATATAAAAATTATTGTTGGATAATCATGAGTATTCATAGAGAGCAAACTATAATTTTAGAAAGTTTTCCACTTTGTCCACTGAATCTATTATCAGACCATCAAAGTCTGAATCTCTTGAATAGATGATTTTCCCTTCCACTCCCATTCTCGTATCCCCACCTCCATTGTCTACACCTGGCTGTACAGGATCAACAGTGTCATTGGACACCTTTGACTAAGGGGTTGGGGAGGAAAACAACATATTTTCCCATTGTGGATTTCAAAGAGGAGAACTGGTCTTGTACTCTAGCAGGGTTCACTGGTTCTTCAGAGTAAAATAGCCACAAGTCAAATCACCCTTTTCTTCCTGGTGTTTTGTGTCAACAAAGTTTTTCACTTTTTCCCCCCATTTAACCAAAGACCTGTCTCCTAAAAATGGGGGAGAAGACATGAAAATAATGAGAGTAGCTGGAGTGAGAGTTAAATGAAGAAAATTCCATGTTGCCCCACTTATTCTATAATACAAAAGCTTTCAGATAAAATTAATTTAAATAACTTCATTTTTGGCATAATTTTCTCACTGATAAAGTAATGGCATTGGAAGTATTAACCTCAAAAAATGTTTTTAGCATAGGCTGTGCTTTATGCTTAAGAATTTAAATGCATGTCTAAGGTTATAAATTCTAAATGTATATTTTTCTCTTCAAAGTAGAATCATAAGTAGATTTAATACCCATAATTCCCAACATACTTGACCAATTCCCAGAATTCCATGATGCTAGTAAAAAAAACAAAAAAACATTTTACCACTACTTTCCCATTCTATATAGAGACTGATAGGAATCTGGTACACAGAATATGAGTAAATAAATTATAGATTTTTATTTGATTGTTATCAACCAATTGCTTCTAATTTGCTTATTTGACCTTGAAATAATATAAAATTACTAGAAGCCCAGTACCTGAATTCATGCACTGGTGAAGTCCCTTGGTCTGGCTGGTGATCGAGGCCAATGGGGGGGCGGGGAGCAGCTGGCCAGGGGGAGGAGCGATGGAAGGTTGGCCAGTTGCAGGGAGGGGCTGCAGGAGGTTGGCTGTGGAAGCACACTTTCCACCAGGGGACAGGAGCTCCTGCGTTGAGTGTCTGCCCCCTGGTGGTTAGTGTGCATCATAGGAACTTGTTGATTGGTCATTCTGGTGGTTCCAGTTGTTCGGTCATAAAGGTCACATAGGCTTTTATATATAAAGATAGTTAAAAGGTGATATGTATCATATAGAAAACTACAGATCAATTAATGACATAAAAACCCCTGGGATGAACTATTGCTTGCTAACTGAGCAATTGTTGACAAACTATTTACGCTTAGAAATTGAAAAAGCAGTAGAGCCAAAGTGGAAAGAGGAAAATAAAGAAAATGCCTCTCACCTCTGTGTTCCTATATCCAGCAGGAAGCCTGATTGTCTGTCTTCATTACACAAGATCATTCTTTCAACCTGCTCAACCCTCTGTTCCCCATTTGGCCTTTTGCTTTCTCTATCAGTTTGGGAGAGAACTTGGAAGGACATAGCCTGGTCTAGGTTATAAAGCAATGTTTGCCATTCCATTTAGAACGTTTTCCAGATCAGAGTTAGGAGGCAGAAGAAGGGGAAGCAGGAAGAGAGCGTTCTGAGGGCTGAAGTTTCTTTAGCGGCTTCTGTCAAACACACACACACACACACACACACACACACACACACACGAGCAGTAGGCGTCAGGGCAGGGCCATTTCCTCAGCCACCTGGGGCCACACCTGTGGAGACTGGGCTTTGCGCTTTAAAGTGCTCACTAATCAGCTCCTCTTCCTAAGAGACATCCATGTTGCATTTGGATAAGTCGAACATACCCCCTTCTCTTTGTACAGCCCTGAGGTGGAGGCTGCTTCTTGCCACTGCTCTCCAGTACTACTTCATTGTTCCTATCAATCGCTTTCGGTTGTTCATTACATTTATAACAATGTGTCATATGAGAATTTGTTTAAATAACTTGTATGGTGTCTGTGCCCTTCGCAAATGACACGTGATCCTTTAACAAGGACACCTTTAAACAATGGAAATACAGCAAGGAAAGATTTCCCTGAAGTAATTTTTTAGAGAGATTTAAAGCAGCACCTCCAATCCAAATTAATCTCCTGATCTTAATGCCCATTATAACACTGCCCACTGAAATCTCCATTTTAGAGTTCTATAGGTGTCTCAAACTGATCAGATAAAAAATAAAATATTTTCTTATGCTTTTCCCATTAAACTCACTCCTTTCTCAGTCTTCTCAGTCAATAAATGGCATCATTATCCACTTGGTTATTCAAATCAAATATCTGGAGATTATTATTGATGACTTCTTCTTTGACTTATATATTCAATCAATCACTAAGTGTGTAATTCTATTCTGAAATATTCTAAAACCTGTTCACTTATTTTCATCATCACTTACTAGTTCCATCACATCCTTTGCTTGGATTTCTAGGGAGCCTTCTAATTGTAGTTCCTGCCTGGAGGTTTACCTCCAATCATTCTCCACTTGGAATTCACTGCACATTTAAAAGGAAAAATTTCCTTGTACCATTTACCTTTGCTTTAAGTTTTAAAAATAAACTCTCCATTAACCTGAAGTCAAAAACTAGTCTTTCATAATCTAGTAACTGCTTACCTTGAAAAATCTAGAAAGAAAATTGTGTTTTTTATAATTTTCTCTTCATAAGTCTACCACACTGCCACAAACAATGATAAGAAAATATTGGTCATTATTTTACAGAGTTTCAAAATAAAGATTTAGAACTACTACTTTCTGATTGTGGAAGTTTTTACAGGCTGTGTGGATTTCAATATTAGTTGTACCACTTACTTATGTGTGACCCTGGGCCACTTACTTATAGTGTGTATGAGTATGAGAGTATTCATTTATAAAATGAAAATAAGTCCATGTACATCAAATGGTTGTTAGAAAATTAAATTAATAAATGCATAGCATTCAAAACCACTGACATTACAATTGCTTGATGTCATCATTGCTATATCTAGCCTTGCATATTAAGTGTTTACACATATAAGTATCTACTCTATAAAAGCGAAATATTAAAATTAACCGTTTCTCCGAGACAGGTAAGCCACGCCCACCAGCCAATCAGAGCGGCTGTATGCAAATTAGCCCAGCCAACATGGCGGCCGCCACTCACGGACCTGAGTAAATAGCCCTTTCCATTGCGGCAGGAGCAAAAGTGAAGCTGTGCCCGCTCAGCTCAGCTCCGATTAAACTGCCTCTAGCAAAACACAGATTTGAAACATTTGAAACAATGTAACAATCATAGAATCCTCTGGAGCTGAAGGAAAGAGCAGCTCCGGCCTAACCAGTAAAAGTAACAATTGTTTCATTATAGACGCTGCCAGGTGAGGCAGAGGAGGCTTCAGTTAGTTAGAAGGCCGCCTTAAAGGAACAGTGTATCAATTATAGAAGATAACCCCAGGCCTTCAAGGAACAGTATCAATTACAGGAGAAAAAACTCCAGAAACCTGCGTCCAGCCAGCCTTGCTGGGACGTTGGGTCAATGGGAGCTGTGGGCAGCCTGAAAGCCCCTCACCCAGGCTGGTCAGGCACGCCAGCAGGTGGACATCCCCTGAGGGGTCCCAGACTGTGAGAGGGCACAGGCCGGGCTGAGGGACTCCCTCCACCCCGAGTGCACAAATTTTTGTGCACCGGGCCCCTAGTGTTGTATATAAGTACATAAAAACACAATGGATTTTTAGCATTTGTCTTAGTCAACCTGTCAGTGAAATTTCATTGGTTGCTCATTCTCTGCTTCTTAAAATAATTCCTTCATTTGAATTCCACGACACCACCTTTGCTTACTTTTCATCCTATTTTTCAGGTTTCCCCTTCTCACTTTTTTTTTTCAGGAAAGCAAAGTATATTTATTATTATTTAAATATATTTTTATTGATTTCAGAGAGGAAGGAAGAGGGAGAGGAGATAGAAACTTCAATGATGAGAGAGAATCATTGATAGGCAGCTTCTGCATCACTGGGGATCGAGCCTGAAGCCCAGGCATGTGCCCTGACCAGGAATTAAACCGTGACCTCCTGGTTTATGGGTCAGTGCTCAATTACTGAGCCATGCTGGCTGGGCTGTATATTTCTTTTTTGAAGCTATAACATACACTTAAATGCTGTGTTTTTAAAACATGCACAATACATTTTTAATTGATTTGACAAAATATTTGAGTTTCTTTATAAACCAAGTGAACATGGCACATTTCTTAAAATAAAATGTATATAATATCAGCTATTATTGCTACTTCAAATTTTGTAAATGCTCTAGAGCTCAATTCTTGGCCAGCTTCCATTTTCTGTGCCTATTATTCTATATGATCTAATCCAACCTCTCCTTTTAAATATTATGAATGAGTTTGACTCAAATTTATATCAGTATTTTGGATCAGTACCAGAATTTCTTGTATATTTGTACATACTTGTATAGGTAACTGATCACCTTCTCACTTATAGTAGAAAATTAAAACTTAATGTGCCACAAAGTGAGCTCCCGTTACCTTATCATCCTCACCCTGCTACCTCAGCAGTCTGGTTTGGCAATAGGTCCTAAAACTCATGAGAACTGAGGGTAACTGTTAAAATTTTATTCTTGCATTTTTATGTACATAAGAAATATTGAATCTTTATTCAAAATCGTATTGAAACTGTGTCTTAGTCCATTCAGACAACTATAACAAAAATAGCATAGCCTGAGTGGTTTATAAAGAGCACACACTTATATCTTACAATTCTGGGGGCTGAGCAGTCTAAGCACCTTGATCTTGGTGAAGAACTTGATTCCAGGCTCACAGCTGGCCATTGTCTCCATGTGTCTTCACAAGGCTGAAAGGAGACGAGAGGTCTCCGGAATTCCTTTTAGAAGATCACTACTTCCACTTGCCAGGACTCTGCCCTCATGCCCTAATCATATCCAAAGGCCCCACCTACTAATGCCATCACATTGTAGATTCATTTTAACACAGTAATCTTTAGGAGGACAGTCATTTTTTTTCTATCGCAAATATGTCTAATTTATTCAGCAAAATGTTTTCTATCTATATAAAGAAACCGTGTGTGTGTGTGTGTGTGTGTGTGTATGTGTGTAGTTTGTATTATACATGCTAATAGTTGTAAGAAATACTAAAAAACAAAATGCCAAAACACACTTGACATTATTTTGTAACTGGAATTTTTATTAAAAATAAACTATACTTAGTCAAGATGTTGCCACTACATCAGGGTCACAAGAGATGGCCAACAGAAATTTAGTCTGTAGTAACCGTGCTTGTGAAAGGGCAGTACAAGACTGAAAACCAGCCAATAGGGATGCAGAGGAAATGACCCAAGTCTAACTGCATCCTGCCCCCTGTGCAACCAAACCCTGGCCCTTCCCTCGACCAATTGACAGGGCCCACACACGTTACCCCACCTGCTACTTCTGGCCCTATAAATCCTTTGTTTTCCTGAAACTCGTGCTTCCTCCCCACCCTGCTGCTGCATCGGTGAGCGTGTGTGGGATGAAGCCCGAGTTAACTCAAATAAAGGCTCTTATGTTTTTTTGCAACGGTCTCGGGGCTCCCTAAGTGGTCTTTGGGGTGCACGACATCTGGGTGTAAACTTGCTAATTTTAAATTGAACTGCAAACAATTTTAAAATGCATTATTTGGATTTAAGTGAATCTTTCCTTGGATGATGCCATAGAGGGGATACCTGATAAGCACACAAGTGAACGGCTGGGGGTGGGCTTGCACAGACTTACGTGTTGTCACTAAACCTCAACCCATGGGGAGGAGGAATAGCACCTGTGTGGACTGGGTTCTCAAGAGACCAGGAAAAGCAAACTTCACAAAGGGTCAAACATCTCCTTAAAATTTCTTTGTGAAGAAATCATTTGAGCAAAATACTAGTCCTCTTTGAATTTAATACACGCAATTTTTTTTCTTCACTATTGGGATGATTAGCTGTTTCTTTGGTTAAGCACCAGATGGCATAGTCAGGGTTTATTTTAATAATAAATAATCAACCTAATGAGATACATTATGATAGATAATTTAGATACTTGAGAACTACAACTTAACTTGATCCAGTACAGATTCTACCATCAAATGTACATGTCAAGTTGCCTAATTATTTAAATGTGTTCCTTCAACAAGTAAAGAATCTGGGTAAATATTCTCTCAGATCACTTTTAAGGATTGTTATAAAAATGAATGTTTTCAAAATTGTGAGCAATTATTGTTTATGACATACTAAATTCTGAAATGTTACAAACGATGGCAGCAGGGACTCATTATGAAGTCAAGTGTAAGCACTGTGAGTTGTTGCTGAAGGATCACTTGGGCAATATCTCCAGGCTGTTTTGTTTACAACTGCCATTTTCTTCCACTCCCAGCAAATGGAAATTCCTGCCTTTGTTGCCCAGGCTCTCCCTTTGTCCAGTTCTTAGGACCGATTTTTACCCGAAGCAAGCATGTTTAAACCACTGTCTAGGACCATGTTTAAGAGCACTAGCTGGGGAGCAGCAGCGTGTGTGTGGTGCATGACCTTTTCATTAGCATCTGCATTAGTCCTTTGCACTAACAAACGGCCCCGAACCACAGTGACTTACTGTAGCCGTCTGTAGCTTCTTAGCGGAAAGTGGGCTGTGGCTCAGAGAGAAGCTGCATCTCTTCTCTGGGGCAGATGCCTTCTCATTCCTGGACCTGGGAGGCATGGCCCCTGTTGACCAGGCTCTTTTCATGGTGGATCTTAAATCTCCCAGTAGACATGTTGTGTATCATGTCTGCTCACAATCCTCTAGTCAAGATGTCACCTGGGCAAGCTCAACTCAGTGAGGCAGAATGGTGTTGCCTTTCCACAGGATACAAGGGAAGTCACGTGGCAATGGAGGGGGGCGGCAATCTTACAGGGAAAGAGAGAGATAGTGTAAATGTAAAAAACAAACAAACAACCCAGAAAGATTCATAGATACAAACTGGTTGTTGCCAGAGAGAAGGGGGAGGAGAGTGACGTAAAGAAGGTAAAGGGGAGTAAGAGGTACAAACCTCCAGTTATTAAACATTTTTTAAAGTCACGAGTAACGTATAGCATAGGGAAAATGTCAATATTATCTTAACTGTGTATAGTGACATGATTATTAGACTTATTGTGGTGATCATAGAGTAAGCACTGTTAATCTCAAATCAGTATGCTATACACCTGAAAGTAATGCAATATTGCTTGTCAACTATACTTTGATTTTTAAAAAGCAGGAGTTTTCTAGCCATGTATCACCACACATTAAATTGGCCTATTTTCTGGATCACCCAGGCGTTATTTACAACACCCTCTGCCAAGCATTTGGTAGTTGCTGAAGGAAAATTCTTCTGAGTTCAAGTAACTGAATATGTTTTTCACCTTCATCCTGGTAGATCTCTTTGCAGCTTCTGCCTTTTCCAAGCTGCATCAGGAAACATAACGTCTGTAGTGTAGATAATACACGTGCATCGTCATGCACTTTGTAGATACTCTTTCCTCCCTCTAGTCCTGTTACCCCCAGGCATGGCTGGAACATTTCCTCAAACAAATGAGGAAGGAGAAAATGCCACTGAAGTCCTGGGCCACATGTATAAAAATAGTATCAGGGATTTTTAACTCTAAATAGTATTATAGAGGCAATAGAACTATGTATACAATTGTCATAAAATTTATTCATGGTACAACTCAGATGGGCAGAGAATATGGCTCGTTAGTACTTTCTATAATTTATGTGTTTCACAATCCCCTGTTGCTAATAATCAGGAAAAACAATCTCAATTTAAAAATGTCAAAATGAATCTAATCCAACAATGAGAAGAGTCTCCTTTAGACAATATTCAGTTGCACCTGGAAAAAATGCTCAGCCTGTGATATGTTTGAGTATTTCATTTCCTTTTTTTTCTCTCTGCACTGCCTTAGAGGAGCCTTTCCCTGTGCATACTTAATAGAGATATGAAGGAATATTTATAGAGGCATTGTTTGTAACCACAACACAGCCTTGTAAGAAGAATTAACCTGAGAAATAGGTAAGTACATGGTTTGCATATTTGTAGAGCTGAATACCACATGTCAGAGAAAAGAAAGCACAGCTACCACAGCTCCCTTTATTCATGAGGCTTAATTGTAAAAACATAATGTGAAGTGAAAAGTGCACGTCATACTGGGACTCTGAAAAGATGGCCGAGCAGCATAATTTTCAATCTCTTCATATCCCGACATTAAAAACAGAAAGAACAAGTAGACAACACAGGAAAAATTACATTAAAAATGTTACTAGGTAGCAAGGTATTCTCACAAACTCCAAAATAAAAGCAGGAGGGGACACACCACCAAAAGCCACAAGTCCTGCCTAGGATTGTCTCTGGAAAGAAGGAGGCAGCAAGCCCTGGTGCCTGTCAGACCTGAGAAACACAGAAGCCCACGTTAAAGAGAATGTATTTACTCAAAAACACAGTGAAGAAAGGCAGCTGGAACGTGGAGGGTTTTTGCTGTGTCCAGTGCTGGGAAATGCAAGGGGTCTGTGGTAAAAGATTGAACGGGCTGAAACTGCCTATTCCTGTGATTATGTAAAACCGACTGCTAGAACTTCCCCCAGCACAGGGTCCCACAGTGATGGGACATTGCCAGGAGTGGAAAAAATGGAGAAGAATGGGGGTAACAGAACCAAATAAAAGAGAACATCTAGACCAACATTGGGAGAGGTTTGGGGTCTTTAAATCTCACAGAACAAACTGACAAATATTTCAGCACCACAAAAAAAAAAAGAACCAAGAACTTATTGGAGATATCCAAGCTATTCTAATCTTGCATTATTCTAAATCTTTGGATAAGCTAGTTTCTTATAAAAATGAGGAAGAGAAAAGGATCAAATTAAATCCTATGCAAAATTATGATAGTAAAGAGAATGGTGAGCAGATAATATCTTTAGCAAGAATGAAAGGAGTGCCCAAGAAATTAAAACTGTAAGCTATCATTTTTAAACTAGAGGCCCAGTGCACAAAATCCGTGCAGAAGGAAGGGTCACTCTGCCTGGCCTGCACCCTCTCCAATCCAGGACCCTTTGGGGGAGTCTGACTGCCTCTTGCATCACGGGACCACTGGCTCCTAACCACTCACTCACCTGTCTGCCTGCGTAATTGCCCCTAACCCCTCTGCCTGCCTGCCTGATCACCCCTAACCACCCCTGCCTGCCTGCCTGATCACCCCTAACCACCTCTGCCTTGCCCCACACCCGGGACCCAGGATTCACTCCTCCAGCTGATTGCAGGCACCCAGGACCCGGGCCAGCTTTGCCTGAGCTGGCCGAGGCTGCACAGGACCTCACATCGGGTAGCTTATACCTATCTTGGGCCACAGGTGCAGGTGCAGGTGCTGGTGCCTGGGACTGTAGGGTGGGAAGCTTGTCCCTCTCCTGGGCCACAGGTGCAGGTGCAGGTGCTGGCACCCGGGACGGTGGGGCGGGTGGCTTGTCCCTCTCCAGGCTGCAGCTTGGCTGGTCCCCATTCCTCTCTCCCCAGTGTTGAGTGTCTGAGCCCTGATGGCGTGATGGTGTGGGGCATGATGACCACTTGCATATTAGCTCTTTACTATATAGGATGACCTAAAAGATACTTAAAAATTATGTAATTAGTATTACATAAGAAGTAATAAATCTCAGGAAACAAGTAGAAATAAAAGAAACATAATTTCAAAAAAGAGGGATAAGGAGCAGGTAAGTGAATAAACAAAATAAAATGTCTTAAGAAGAATATAGAGTGAAACAGAGGAAATGTTTATAAGGAAATAAAAGAGATACACATATTTTAAAGATAGTGACAAATATTGAAGATGGGCAGAGAAGAGACCAATACCAAACTAAGGGAACCAAATTATATTAAAACCTATAATTTAAAAAAAACTGTCTGGAAATAAATTTAAATTGGGTCTACTACTTAAAAATATATTTTTATTGATTTCAGAGATGAGGGAGAGAGAGGAGAGAGAGAGAGAGAGAGAGAGAGAGAGAGAGAGAGAGAGAGAGAGAGAGAGAGAGAGAGAAATGATGAGAGAGAATCATTGATCAGCTGCCTCCTGCCTGTCCCACATGGAGGATCGAGCTCACATGCAAACTGGGCATGTGCCCAGACCTGGAATCAAACTGTGACCTGGTGTTTCATAAGACAACACTCAACCACTGACCCATGCTGGCTGGGCAGGTCTACATTTTTAACGAGACATAGTGTACCTAAAAATGTTGACTAAGAATAGCCAACACCAAGACATAAAAACTTTTTGTTGATTTCAAAAGAAAAGAAAAATTCTTTAGGCATAAACTAAAATGAGATTATGGTTAAAATTTTTCAACAGTACTTGAGGCCAGATGAAAATGGAGTAACATATTTAAGATAGTTAAAGAAATAAAGTGTGAATGAGCAATTTTTTCCCCCGCAAAACTAACTTTTATGTTTAAAGGCACTGGCAAGTTGTTATTAACATGCAAGACTCAGGTCATACAGTTTTAGCATTGTCCTTAAGTCATCTACCAAAGTGTGAGTTTGAATATCAAAATGACTAGGACTCATGGACACGGATAACAAACAGTATGGTGATTACCAGAGGCAAGGCGGGGGGCGGGGGGCAGATAGAAGAGGGGAAACAGGGGAATAAATGGTGACAGAAAGGGGCTTGACTTGGGTTGGTAAATGCATAGTACAATATACAGATGATGAATCATACAATTGTATATTTGAAACCTGTATAATTTTTAAAAATATATTTTTTATTGATTTTTTACAGAGAGGAAGGGAGAGGGGTAGAGAGTTAGAAACATCAATGAGAGAGAAACATCCATCAGCTGCCTCCTGCACACCTCCTACTGGGGATGTGCCCACAACCAAGGTACATGCCCTGGACTGGAATCAAACCTAGGACCCTTCAGTCCGCAGGCTGACGCTCTATCCACTGAGCCAAACTGGCTAGGACAAAACCCTGAGGGCTCCAGGATTGTGAGAGGGGACAGGCTGGTCTGAGAGATCCCCCCCTAGCACACAAATTTTCATGCATGGGCCTCTAGTAAATTCCATAAAGAAAGAAAACAACAGCTTTTAGATAAATAGAATAGCAAAGTATACTCATGTACAGGTAGTTTAGTGAGTTGTGTTAGGGACCCCCAAAAGACATAGTCCACATCCTCATTTCCAGAACCTAAGTATGTGACTTTATTTGAAAAAAGGGAGTCTGCAGATATAATGAAATTACAGATCTTGGGGTAAGATCATTTTGGATTATCTGAGGGAATCCTAAATCCAATGATAAGTATCCCGACACGAGATAGAAGAGGAGAAAATATACCCACAATGAGAAGGCCACGTGGAGATGGAAACAGCGTTTGGACGTACACAGCACAAACCCAGGAAAGCCTCTGGAAGCTGGCCCAGGCCAGGGAGGACATTCCCACAGAGGCTTTCCAGAGAGCGCAGCCCCTCCCGACACCAGCACTTGGATTTTGTATGTCTGGCCTCAAGAGTTGCAAGAGAATAAGCTTCTGTTGTAAACAACGCAGTGTGTAGCAATTTCTTAGAGCGGCCACAGGGAACAGAGTACAGGCATCCAGACTGATCTTTAAGTAGGGAACTAATTTCCAGGTCTCCTAAATATAGGATGCAATAACAAAGTCAGCAGGTTTTTCAGATATGAAGGTCACGCAATAGACCTGCTGATTTTTATACCTTGATAGTGTTATAATAAGGTTCAGTCTTTCTATGGATTAAAGTCTAACATAAATTATTTCACATTATAATGCCAGAAATAATATTAATGATCTACAATTATTAATCCTGTCCCCGGCACCAGTGATGGAATGGGTTCTGCTAATTTGGAAATTGGGTTTTCTATTGTTAATAAAATTAAATTATTTAATTCAACATCTACTTTTTTTAGGTTTGCTGCTATTCAGCTAAGAGAGAAAATGCTTTCTCAGTATGAATTTTTTTTTTTTTTGGCCTAACTGGAAAATTTAGGATTAAAAATGCCACAGCAATTTTCTTTATGGGTCACATGTTATCAGTAAAAAGAAATCATCCAGCATATGGTTTTAGAGAAGAAACATACAAGCAAACAAAAATCCTAAATGTCAGAGTAACCTCATTTTAGCATACAGATATTTCCAAAAGGTGTAGAAAAAGATGAGATAAAGTTCATGTGATAAACCTAATTAAGAAATACACATTTCCAATTGTAGAAAAATCAAGAGCAAACAGTTTTGCAAGATTTAGTTTAATTAGATTTTTAAATTATGGAATAGCCAGCTAGTCATGTAGTTTTCAAGGAATATAAATAAATTCTCTTCACTGTAGTCACAAGTAATTTAAATGCATTCATTAGTGGAACTTTCGGCAACAGTGCTGGGATGGAGAGGCCTATATGTTGTATAGCTATTTTCAGCATGCATAAATGTGTGTTTTTTTCCAGAATATCATGCTACTTTTCTGACTTTATACACATTTAAATCAAGTTAATTTTTTCATTTATACCAATTCCATTTATATTATATTCTTTCCGTGCACATGGCTTCTCTTTCTAAATCTGTATGCATGTGTTCATAAAACAGATGTAAGCAGTTATGACACAAGGGAGAAGCTCCAGAAAACAGTTTTACCCATAATTGCTCTTTCTAGAAAGAAATTTTAAAGACATGGTAACAGAAATAACCCTGGATGGGAAGGAGTATCTGAATTTCTTTGGAATAATGTCTTTGCTTTGCTTTTTCCCCTAAGAGAACCAGGATAATAAAAGGAGTATGTTCCTATTCCAGGAAATCCCCATGTCCACATAATGTAGGCTTAAAGATATTGGTCCACAATACAGAAATACAATAGCATTATCCAGGAAAATTATTTTACTTGAAAGAAGTAATTAAGAGAATGTGGATGACTTAACAATTTGTAGACTTTAGGATAAAAAATTTGCATATGCTGTAGCAGTAATGTTTAAACTTTTATTAGAAGGATGACCTACTGGATGAAGTTTTCTGATTATTCTAAGCATTTTTCTTTTTATGCATGTATATGTTCTATATTTACTTGTACAATCTATACTAATAAAAGCATAATATGCTAATTAGACCAGACAGCTGAACGACTTTCTGGATGACCTTCCTGAATGACCAGTGGATGGGGGGGCAGGGCTGGTGAGCCTGCTCTGCCAGGGCAGCCATTGCAGTCCTGGTCCAGTGCCACTGTTTCTCCTGCAGAGGTGGTGGGAGAGGGGGTGGTGTGGTCCCTCCCCTTCTCCAGAGGCAGCCACAGAGGCAGTGGCGCAGGCCAGGTCCTGGTGCCATGCCTCCGCAGAGGCGGGGTGGGGGACAAGGGGGCAGCATGGTCCCAGAGCCTCCACAGAGGCTGGATGGGGTGTGACCATGGTGCCTCAACCTCCCACAGCCCCTCCCCCATCTGGCCTGGTCCCAGGTCACCCCCCCTCACCCACCAATGAGCGGGGGGAAGGGCCAGTGCTAAGAAGCAGCAAGCCCGGCTTCTGGTTGAGCCACACTCCCCTCCTGTCCCTGCTCATACAGAAGCCAGGCTCATGGCTGGCGAGCACAGCAGAGGTGGGGTGAGCTTCTCCTGACTCCAGAGCAGGTGGGCAGTAAGGAGCAAGGGGTCCTGGACTGCGAGAGCCCCTGACTGTGAGGGGGATGTCTGAGTTCCAGTTTAGGCTGATTCCCGGGGGCACATGTGAGAGGGCACATGCTGGGCTGAGGCCCCCTCCCTCCAGTGCATGGATTTCATGCACTGGGCCTCTAGTCTACAAATAATTAAGGATTATGATTATTCTGTTCTATGTAATTTATAATTTCTGAAAAACTTAGAGGATTGAGTCTAAATCTGTCAAGATTATAGACCCAATAGATAAATAGGAAGATAGTCTTCTTAAAAAATGAATAGAACGCCCTAGCCAGTTTCGCTCAGTGGATAGAGCTTCGGCCTGGGGATCAAAAGGTCCAGGGTTCAATTCTGGTCCAGAACATGTACCTTGATTGCAGGCTTCTCCTCGGCCCTGGCCCTGGTCCGGCTCATGCAAGAAGCAACCAGTTGTCTCTCATATCAGTGTTTAACTCTGTCTTTCCCTCTCTCTTTCACTCTCCCTAAAAAACATAACAAAACAAAAACCACCACCACCAACAAAAAGAACAGAATGGGAAGTATTCCACAGAGAATCATTTTTGTTGCCTTGTTTAATCAGGATTGACAAGATAGCTAATTATTACTTATCCTATGAAATAGTTTCTTTGCTCTCATTTTTTTTTCCAATCCATTCCTTTTTTTATTTCCACTATTCACAGATTCCTTGGAGTGTTAACAGGAACTAAAGGTATGGCAGTAACCACCATAAAGACAAGCCTGTGTTGACAGGAAAACCGTTGGTCAAAAAAGAGGGATGTTGAGGCTCCATACAGCAATGGAATCATTACCAATAAGTGTATCATCAAAACTAACATACTCAGGGAGAAACAAGTCACATCAGAACGGAATCTGGGATGGAAATCCAGCAATAGCAGATCTGAACTAATTTACCAAATGGAACAGCACAATTAAGAATCCAGTCCATAAGAAAAGATGAAATATGGCCATTTGTCACATCATGGAGAGTACTATGCTAAGTGAGTAAGTCCGAAGGAAAAAAGAACAGAAACAGCATGATTTCACTTACATGTGAAATACAAAAAGTAACTAAAGAAAGAACAACAAAGACAAACTCATAGACAAGACAATAGAATGGTGGCTACCAGCGGGAATTGAGGGTGGAGGAGGATGAAGTGGGTAAAGGAGGTCAAATATATGGGAATAGAAGGGTATTAGACTGCAAGTGGGGGGCTTGTTACTGATGTAACATTACAGTCTGGTACTCCTGAAAATTTGTGTCATGTTCTTAATCCGTGTTACCCACAAATTTTAATTAAATATTAATTAAAGTTGGCATAGTTTACTTTTCTAATGGAACATTCTTTAGTATTTTTTAAAAAAAACTTTCATAGAACAATTTTAGATTTAAACAAATAGCCCAACCCTTGTCAACATCACTCACCAGAGTGGCAATATTTTGTTACCAAGGATAAACCTACATTGAGACATCATTTTCATCCAAAGTCCACAGTTTACATTGAGGTTCATTCTTGATGTACATTCTATGGATTTGGACAAAACAAATGTATAAATTTATACATGCTGCTTATTTATCTCTCCTCCCTCCCCCATCCCTGTCAACCACTGAAGTTTGTATTGTCTCCATACATTTACCTTTGCAGAACGTTACTTAATTGCTATCATATAGTATGAGCCTCTTCAGATTGGCTTGTTGGTAGTAATATGCATTTAAAGTTCTTCTGTTTCTTATTGTGACTTGATCGCTCATATTTTTAAGCACAGAATAATATTTTATTGTCTGCAGGACACAGTTTATTTATCCTTTAACCTAGGGATATCTTGGTTGATTCAAGTTTTGACATTATGAATAAACATGTATACGGGTACTCATCTTCATGTAGATTTGTGTGTGGGCACAAATTTTCAAATCCTATGGGTACCCACCAAAAACCACAATTGCTGGATTATATAGTAAGAGTATGTTTAGTTCTGTAAGAAACCACCAAACTGTCTTCCTATGTGGCTGGGCCATTTTGTATTCCACCTGTGATGTATGAGAGTTCCTATGGACCCACATCCATGCCAGCATTTGGGGTTCTCAGGGTTTTGGATTTTGCCTCTTCTAATAGGTGTGTAATGGGACCTTATTATTATTATAATTTGAGTTTTCCTGAAGATTTATTAAGTGGAGCATCTTTTCATATGCTTACTTGCCAGCTGTATATTTTATTTGGTGAGATGTCAGTTGTCTTTGGGAATTTTTCAATTGGGTTGTTTGTTTGCTTATTGTTGTGTTTTAATAGTTTATTTTATATTCTGCATAACAGTCTTTTATGCTGTGCTTTTTTGTAAATAACTTCTCCTCCTCTGTGGCTTGTCTACTTATTCTCTTGCCCTTGTTGTTCACAGAGCAAAAAATTTAAATTTTAACAAATTCCAGGTTATCAATTATTTGTTTAATAGATTGTGTCTTTGTGTATCTAATAAGGCATCAGTATTCCCAAATGCATCCAGGCTCCCTCCTTTGTTATCTTCTAGGAGTTTCACAGTTTTGTGTTTATAGTTAGGTCTGTGATTGACTTTGAGTTAATCTTTGTAAAGAGTATAAGTTCTGTGTCAGGACTCATTCTTTTGTATGTGGTTATCCTGTTGTTTCTGCATCATTTATTGAAGAGAATATCTTTGCTACATTATATTGTCTTTATTCCTTTGTCAAAGATCAGTTGACTGTGTTTATGGGGATCTATTTCTGGGCTCTCTATTTTGTTCTATTAATCTCTTTTCTTTTGCCAGTACCATGCTGTCTTGATTTCTATAAATTCATAGAAAATCTTTATGTCAGTACTGTCCATCCTCCAACTTCGATCTTCCTGTTCAATATTGTGTTGCCTATTTTGGTTTCTGTGCCTCTCCATGTAAACTTTAAAATAGATTTGTCAACATCCACAAAATTTGTTGGTATTACAGTGAATCTATAAATTAAATGGGAAAGAGTTGACATCTTGACACTATTGAGTCTTTCTATCCATGAGCATAAAATATCTTTTCATTTATATGGTTTTTTTATTTTTATCATCATGGTTTTATATTTTTCTCATAAATACTTATACCTAAGTATTTCATTTTTATGGGTGATAATATATATAGTATGTTTTTAACTTAAAATTGTGCTTGTTCAGTTTCGGTATAGATGAAAACAATCAAAGTTTACATTTTATAATAGCTCATTGGTTTCAGTAGTTTGTTGATGTTTTCTAATTTACTACATGGACAAATTTTTATGTTATCAGCAAACAAAACCATTATTTTTGTCTCCCTTCCCCATCTACATGTATTTCATTTTCTTTTCTAGTTGTGTGTGTCCTCTCTCTTTTACATGGGTGGCCTTGCACTTCTATTAGTTTTTGCCTCATGTAGTTTTATTCTCTGTTGTTTGGCATATACACATTAAGAATTGTTATATCTTCTTGGAGAGGTGACTCTTTACCATTATTATATAGTGCCCTTCTTTATCCCTCATATTTTTCCTTGCTTTGAAGTCTGCTTTGTCTGAAACTAATATAGCCATTGGTTTCTTTTTTTGCTAGAATGGTACTTTTTTCATGTATTTATTTTTATTTATTTTTTTCTGTATTTATTTTTAAATCACATGTTTCTTTATGCTTTTAGTGAGTTTTTTTGTAGATAACATATAATTGGGGGAACATTTTTAGACCTACTCTGACAATCTCTGTTTTCTAATTGGTACTTTTACACCATTGACTAAAGGTGATTTTTTATACAGTTGGATTAATATTTACCATTTTTGCTGCTGTTTTCTATTTTATGCCCTTGTATTTTATTCCTATTTTTTGTCTCCCACACTTCATCTTTTTGTGGTTTTAATTCAACATTTTATATTCCATTTTCTCTCCTTTTCTATTATATCAGTTATCCTTCTTTTATTCCGTTTTTTAGTGGTTGCCCTAATTTTGCACTGTGCATTTACAACTAGTCCAAGTGCACTTCAAACAACATTATACTACTCCCCACGTAGGAAGAATACCTGATAATAACCAACTAGTTTTAGTTCCTTCCTTCCATGCCCTGTATTAATGCTGTCACTCACTGCACTTACATATAAGCATTCTCTGTGCTTCCATTGATTCTGAGGAGAAGTTGGCTATAATTTGTATCTTTTTTTCCTTTAAGGAGATGTGTTTTTATTCTCATTTCTTTCAGAATTTCTTCTTTATGTTTGATTCCCTACTTTAAAAATGTTATGCCAAATTATAGTTTCTTCTGCACTTACCATGCATGGTATCTCTTGCTTCCTGAATCTATGACTTGTTGTCTGATATTGATTTGGGGGAAATTCTCAGTCATTGCTATTTCAAATATTCTATTCCTTTGTCTCTTGTTCCCTGTAGTCCCTAGGGAATAGTTTTATAGTTATCCTACATTCTTTAGATATTCTGTTCTGTTTTGTTTTTTTCTTTCTTCTGTTTTGTTGTTGTTGTTATTTGCTTGTTTGTTTTGGGGTTTTAAGAAGTGTATTGATTTGTTCTCTAGTTCACAGATTCTCTCCTTTAAAATATCCAGTGTACTAACAAACCCGTCAAAGTCAACTTTCAACTATGTTACAGTGGGTTTTTTTTCTTTGGAATTTCTTTTTGGTTGTTAGGGTTTCCATCTCTCTGCTTCCATAGCCAGATGTGATGCACCAGATGAACGAAATTGCCATAAAAAGGTCTTTAGTAATGTGGTGATGAGGGGTGAGGGGAGGAAAATGTTCTATCGTCTTATGATTAGAGCTCATTCTTTGAATAAGCCGATACATATGGACTGTAAAATTCTCATGTTGATCAGTTGTTGTCCCCCCACCCCAGCCCCACCCTTGTATGGTAGAGTGGTCTGGAGTTGGGTATTTCTCTTTTTGCAAGTGGAACGTTACAATTGGCTGGAATTGGGTATCTCCCTTCTGCAGATTAGTTGGGTCTCATAATATCCTAGACCATTAGGCTCTGGTTCAAGGGTCCTCAAACTTTTTAAACAGAGGGCCAGTTCACTGTCCCTCAGACTGTTGGAGGGCCGGACTATAGTTTAAAAGATAAAAACCTATGAACAAATTCCTATGCACACTGCACATATCTTATTTTGAAGTAAAAAAAAACAACAACAAGGCGGCTAAACACACCCAGCGGGCCGGATAAATGTCTGCGGCGGGCCACATGTGGCCTCCGGGCCGTAGTTTGAGGACCCCTGATAGATTCTCCTGAGGGCAGTCCTTGTTACGGACAACACAGTGCTTTGGTGTATTTCAAAATGGTTCCATTTCTTTTTCTCCTGCCAGAAGCCCAAGGGGATTTTCCTCTGATATTTATTGTAGGAATCTGCTTCAGCACCTACAGTTAAATCACACAATATCATGGGGGCCTCCTTTAATGGTTTCTCTGGAGTTTTAACTTTCAGAGTTGTCTACACTGACAACAAATAATTTTTCATTCAATCTATTTTGAGAATTTGGGGGGTTAGAGGGAGAACATCTGAGCAGTGGGGATTAAAAATCACACTGCTACTCTGTAGACATGAAAACATCTATTAATCCAACTATTACTCTACATCAGGAATATAATAAGCCTATACACATACATAAATTTTGCCATTTTAATCACGTATAAGCATCCAGTTCAGGGACATTAGGTGCACTCACATTGTTGTGTTATTATCATCGTGAGCAACAGTCTACAGAACTCTCTTCATCTTGCAAAACTGAAGTTTGGTTTCTATTAAACAATAATTCCCATTCTCCCCTTCTCCAACCCTTAGCAATTATCATTGTATCTTCTGTCACTATGAGTCTCATGAAATCTTACCATACCTGTCCTTTGTGACTGGCTTATTTCAATGCTAGAGGAGCAGCTTTCTCCCAGACAGAAGTGTGGGCAGAAGCCATTGTGTTTTTGTTGACCTTCCCCCCTACCGGGCTTGCTTACCTACCAATCATTCCTTTAAAGGTAAATAACTTAAATGTCCTAACCAAAAGACTAGTTCCCATCAGCACACAAATGGATAAAGGAAAGATGGTACATGTATACAATGGAATATTACTCAACCATAAAAAAGAATGAGTTCTTGACATTTGTGACAACATGGATGGACCCAGAGGATATTATGCTAAATGACATCACAAACAGAGAAAGACAGGTACCATATAATCACTTACATATAGAATCTAAAACTCAAAATAAACAAACAAAACAGAAACAAATTCATAGATACCTAGAGCTAATTAATAATCATCAGATGGGTGGAGTGTGGGGGGTAGGTTGAAAAGGTGAAGGGATTAGGAAATGCAGATTGGTTGTTACAGAACAATCATGGGAATATAAAGCACAGCACAAGAAATATAGTCAATACTATGCTAATAACTATGCCTGATTTGTTGGGGTGAGCACTTAGTAAGTTCTACAGTATCTTATCACTGGAGTGTACACCTAAAACTAACATAATATTATATGTCAACTGTAATTAAAAAATATAAAGTAATTTACATTTAAAAATAAGCTTTAATAAGAGTAGATCTTTAAAGTCTGGGGAAAAGTATCTAGAACATATTTTAACATGTATCAAATAGTATCAGAGCATATGTTAAAGAAAAATTGGGAAAAACCTTAAGAACACAAGACATAAAGTCAGAGAAGCAGTGTATTCCTCTATGCGAGGACTGATGAGTATAACAATGTTTTTTTTTGCCCCAAATCAATTTGTAAAAAATGCAAATGGTGTTAAGTCAGTCTGTATAACAGATTTAGATATCAAGGACATTTTTAAAAAGAAAACAGAATAGCTTGACTGGTGTGGTTCAGTGGTTGAGCACCAACCTCTGAACTTGGAGGTCAGGGTTTGATTCCCGGTCAGAGCACATGTCTCTCTCTCTCTCTCTCTCTCTCTCTCTCTCTCTCTCTCTCTCTCTCTCTCCTCTTCTCCACTTCCTCCTCTCTGAAATCAATAAAAGTATATTAATTAAATAAAATGCAGAATCTATGAGCTCACGCTTTAGTAGAGGGAAATAAGAGTGCAAAGTATTTCTATAATTTGTGCATATAAAGCAAGGAAAACTATTATATTGATATCCAAAATTAGTTATTATACAATAAAATGTTTTATGTTTCAAGGTAGCAGCAGTTATATAGAAATAGACATACACAAGTAAAATGATATGGTATAGAAAAATAAAGTATATAGGGAGGTGTTGCTGAAAAGGAAGTTGACCTTTACTTCCTGAGTTATTGGAGATATTAAGGATAATGTAGCCATTTTATACTCTAACGCAATCAAGGTTTAGCTTTGTAAAGATGTTTAGGAGTCTGTTGGTCCGTCCTTTGAGAGTTTTTTAGTGATGAGGAATGCCATGGTTATAAAGAAAAGTGAAAGAAGTACAGTGTCATTCACTTAATTGAACTGATATTAAAGTCTTAATCAAAAATTTGTGTGAAAGTAGATACCACTTTTCTAAATCTTGAAAGATTTCTTAACTTGCAAATCTATGTTTAAAACCTAAAACTTGCATTCAAACTATTGTTCATATTATCCAGGATGGCAAACCGTAGCCCTGGTTGGGAAAAGAGCAAGTCAAGGTCCTATTAATGATGGGACAAGAGGAGAGGAAACAACTTCATGCTGAGTATGTATTCTGAGAAGAAATACAAGAAAAACTGCTCTTTCATTCCTGGTGAGATATCTCAGTAACAATTAAGTTGATTTCTTTAAGTTAAATTTTAGTTAAACCAAAGTTGTGCCATTTTTCTTTCTAGTAATTAATGGGATCATTCAGAAAACTACTGAAAAAGTCTCTAATTATGTAAAGAATCACGTCATCTGAAAAAAGTGATGCTTTCAGTTTTTATTCCCAATTTTGGGTGGCTTCTATTTTTCTCTCTTGACTGACTGCTTTGGCTAGAACTTCCAGAAAGTAAGGAGGAGTGGTCAGAGAGGACATTTATGTCTTTTCCCTGATTTTAGAGAAAAAGCTTTCCATTTTTCACAATTGAGTATGATATTAGCTGAAGGCTTGTCATATCTGGCACTTATTATTATGTTGAAGTATTTTCATTCAATAAAACCAGTCTTATTGATTTTTTAATCATAAAAGCAAGGCAAATAGATAGTATAGAACACATTTGGGGCCATTTATTTTGGTGAAGATTTATTGGTGAGTACATAACCAATCCTACATGCATTCAGAGATCTAGCAAACAGAGCAGCTACACACATAATGTCTTAGATATGAGGAAATATATTCACTGTATCACACGTAAGGGCTGAAAAATGTTCTTTCTATGCTAACCAATCGATGCAGAAATTACACAGATAAACTCTACTGACCCAATCTAATTACCATTTAATGACTGCTCTTGAAATTGCATTTGTGATAGCTGGAGAGAAATTTTTATTGTGGATACATCTCCTTTATTTGCTAGAATAAAAATACCTTTATTGGCTGAGCAGAATACACCTAGATTTCATTCTGAAGCACTTTCAATAATCACGCTTTCTGTGGCATCTTGATATCCTCTGTACAATGTTTATCTTTATTACTTTTCTTTATTTGTGTCATTCCTTAAGGATGCATTTACAGCTGTTTTCTTACATGAAGTAAATATTGATGCAATAACAAGATTCTTGAAGTGGAATTATAAAAGCCTGACATTTAGATATACTTAGGCTGCTTAATAGCTCTTAATTGAGCAACTAACTGGAACTCTCTTCATTCAGTTTCCCAGTTTGCAAATGAGAACTGCCCACCTACCTTGCCGCGTGATTGCAAGGGTCTATTGGGATAACTTTTATGAAATTGCTTTGTTAATTACAACAGGCCGCCTGATTGAAAAGTCTGTAGTAATATTATGTTTAATAACGGATTCTGTCCATACGACCTCTGTGCCTGCAGCCCTCTCAACGGTCCCCACGCTGGTTGTGTTCATCCATCCACTGGCCTCTGGAGAATCAGCCCTGATACAAGCTGATATTGTTGCAGCCTCTGTTTCTTCTCTCATCAGCTTTGAGACACTTGCCTCCAAATGGCAATTGCCTGCTCCATTGGTCTGCCAAAGATACAGCTTCCCAGCAGTCAATGTCTACGCAGCCCTGTTTGAAATGCGTCCACAGCGAACCTTGAGAATGGTTCATCCATCTTCCCTGCCAACAGTGATTCTGCTTCAGGCCAGCACACAGGACTGAGTGGCGATCTTGCTGGTGTTGAACCTTCACACATGTCCTGCCTGGAGGGTCTGTGCATCAGCCTGTGGAGGTGCAATATGGTTGAACTGAATTCATTCTAAGAAACTATTCTAGCTGATCCTGGCAGGTTATTAATGGCAAGCTTGGCACATGGCATGTGCTAATGTATGAGCTTTTCATGAGCTCATGATGCCTAATAAAGTGCTAATATCACTGTGGATACTTAATCAAAAGGTTTATTTCATAATTTATGCACAAAATGTTAAATATATTTCTGAAGACTTTATCTTGGAGATAATAAAATATCTGACATTTATTGAAGATATTGTGTCAGGTATTTATAAGCACATTATATGTCATGATTTGTTTTTATTTCCTTAGTCTATGATTATGCATGTTTTCTGATAAGGAAACTTAGGTACACGGGATTCAAGGAATGCACTTCGAAGAGCTAGTAAAGAATATAGCCTGGATTTGAACCCAGTAAACCCACCTCTGAACCTAGGATGTTAACCACTTCACCATTATGCTTTCTAAACATTTGGCACACTCTCCAACTGAGAAGGTTGAATACTTGAAAAGGGAAATGAACCTCTCTTACTATATACTGGGTAAGATAGAATTAAGGCCATAGAGGTCTTTCTTGAAAGTAAGTATGGATTTTCTTAGTAGCCATGGATTAATCATATTTTAGTGACCCTATAAAGATTAATGGAACAGATTACATTCCGTGATGGAGCAGGAGTGTGCACTGAGTCAATTAGTTGAAGGACTCAACAGAACAAAGACTGATCTCTTCTGAGCATGACAACATTCTACCAGCATGAATTATGCAACTCTTCTCTTGGTCGCTCGCCTGTGGAAAACTCATAAATGTAATGATATATAGGTATACACATTGTGTTGGCTCTGTTTCTCTGGAGGACCCTGACTAATACACTCTATACAAACAACATACTGTTTGGCAGTATTTAAAATTAATGCTGTGCCCTCCAGATCATTGATCTTTTATCCATAGACTCATGCTAGCAGGGATTTATTAGGCATCTTCTAGTTTCTCTGTCGAATGTCTCAGCTGTTTAACAGAATACAATGTGGATTTCAGGGTCTTTTGATAAGGCCTCTAGTTACCTATATTTGGGATGCTTAGAGGTTTTAGTTGAGTTACTTTGCAAGTAATTATACTCTCTCCCTCTATGAACAGGGCACGGTTCAGTAGAAATCTAGCTTTCAGAATGTATATAAGTAATAACCATGAAATAACTACAGTGCTTGCTAAATTTTCTTTAGCTTGGCATTCTCCAATTATCTCCATGGTCAGTTCCTCTGGATCTGAGTTTATTTCCTTCTGCTTCCATTGGTAAGACTTGCCTACCGTAACATCTTAGGGACTTTTACCCTTTTATACCAAGGACACCTAGGAAACTAATTACAGCATCAAACCAACATCATGCTATAAAATTCATCCCTTTTCTTGCCAGATGGTTCCCATAGCCATTATAATTCATGGTCCTGAAAGATAAACCTACAGCTTCCACCAATCTTTTTTACTACAAAGGTTTAAATGTCAACATGGACTCTGGTGATAGATTTCTTCCAATTGCAAAACTTAATAATGATTCAAAAGGTAGAGGCAAGAACCTGATGAAGATTAAACAATTATTTACTGGAGGGGCCCAAGACTATCAGATATGGTTTCCAATATAATTGATATTGATCTTAAGAGACTATGTGAAAAAATTTTTCTTAACCACTAGAAAAGGGGGAAAATAACACTTTTAAAAATGACTACAGTTGAAGTGAATATTAATGTTGTAGTCATTACTATTTTAAAAATAGAAATAAAGAGAATGTTACCTAGAAAATAACTGAGTTCAAGTTCTACCTGTGATGCTGAAACACTTTTCATTATGGAGGATGAAATGATGATTAACAAGCACATCATTACCCAAAAAAAAGGGGAATAGAGTAAAATTAAAAGCAATTCCTAAAGGAGAAAAGAAACAAATCTTTAGAAATTTGGTCTATTTTTAAGATGCAATAAACAAAAAATCACTAGCTATGATAATTATTTATATGTGTCAACTTGACTAAATAATAGGATTTCAGAATATTTGGTTAAACATAATAATTGGTATGTCTGTGGGAGTGATTTTATTTAAATTTATTTATTTATTTATTTTAAATGTATTTTTATTTATTTCAGAGAGAAAGGAAGAAGAGAAAGATAGAAACATCAATGATGAGAGAGAATCATTGATCAGCTGCCTCTTACATGCCCCCTATTTGGGATCGAGCCCACAACCTGGGCATATGCCCTTGACTGGAATCGAGCCTGGAACCTTTTAGTCCACAAGCCAACTCTCTATCTACTGAGCCAAAACATCTAGGGCTGTGCAGGTGTTTTTAAATGAGAATAGCACTTAAATTGGTACACTAAATAACCAGATTGTTCTTCGTAATGTGAGTGGCCCTAATTCAATCAAAGGACTGGTTAGAGCAAAAAAAAAAAAAAGACTGATTCCCCAACAAATAAGAAGAAATCCTCTTTGCCTGGTATCCTCCATTCTCTCCCATTCCATCTACCTGATGGGCATTGATCCACTTCAGCCTTCTGATTCAGACTGGAATTATAGTATGGCCTCTCCTGAGTCTCTCCATCTTGTTGGCTGTGGATTTCGAAATCTTTCAGATACACACACACACACACACACACACTGGGGGAGGTGGGAAGAGAAGGAGAGATAGAGAGAGATATCCTATCAGTTTTATATCCCTGGAGAACCCAGACTAATATAGAGTTTTATATTGAGTTGTTCTAGAAGTATAAAATGGTATGAGTCTATTTTACGAGGCAATGCATTAATTATGGTGTTGTTTTTTTGCCTTTAACTCTATAATCTGACTAGATTTAAAAACACTAAGGGCTCTGTTCACAGTAGTAGAGGTCACTGATACTCAATGGTATAATCTGGCAATAGAAATTTACAATATGTCTCCACTGGTATCAACCACTTGCAAGAAGCACGGAACTGGGTGACTGTGTATACCAGCAGTTCTCAACCTGTGGGTCACGACCCCTTTGGGGGTGGAACAACCTTTTCACAGGGGTCGCATATCAGATATTTACATTATAATTCATAACAGTAGCAAATTACAGTTATGAAGTAGCAACGAAAATAATTTTATGGCTGGGGGTCACCACAACATGATGAACTGTATTAAAGGCGTTAGGAAGGTTGAGAACCACTGGACACTTTTTAAAAAAATATATTTTATTGCTTTTTTACAGAGAGGAAGGGAGATGGTTAGAGAGCTAGAAACATCAATGAGAGAGAAACATCGTCCAGCTGCTTCCTGCACACCTCCTACTGGAGATGTGCCTGAAACCCAGGTACATGCCCTTGACCGGAATCCAACCTGGGACCTTTCAGTCCGCAGGCCAACGCTCTATCCACTGAGCCAAACTGGTCAGGGCCCACTGGACACTTTTGAACATCTGTGGAAACTAGTGAGTTGAAGGAAATTGGTTGGTTGGTCCTAGTGTGGCTGGACAAAGTGAAATAAGAAAAAGATAAGCTTAAGGATTTGAATTTCCTTCTCAAGCAGAAAAAGAACCTGAACATTTCTATGTGTTTCCAGAAAGAGATCCAGATCTCATTGAATTCAAGGAAGGCAGATCCCCTTGAGGAAGTTCTCTGGAGCATGCTGAAACTATTAACCTTTCTCCCAGCCTTTCCCAAAGAGACCTACAGTATGTTTGATGGGTTGGTTGGTTTTTTACCATTGTAACTGTGCCTTGGGGAAAAGGAAATAATCAGATTGTTCAGGGACTACTGGACATCAGGTCTGAACTGACACTAATTCCAGCAGACCTAAAATGTCACTGTGGTCCAACAGTCACTGGAGGGGCACACATCCCTAAATAGAAGTGCCTCCTTTTCCATGCAGGTGTGAGCTGAGCAAATATTGGTAAGCAGTTCAAAACTTTTGTGTTTGTTTTTATAAATACCCACAGGGAAGTATGTGTTTCACTCATTCAGCAACTATTTCTCCATTATTTGTATTGTATGTTAAGGGTTAAATGTATAGTAGTATGGAAACAAGCATAATTTTATACTTTCATGGAGTACTTTAGTCATTTCTAAAGTCTAATAGTGAAAGAGTGTGAAGGAGCAAGGTAGAGAGTGTGTGTGTGTGATGGGGGGAAAGAGATAGATAGATGATAGATAGATAGATAGATGATAGATAGATAGATAGATAGATAGATAGATAGATAGATAGATAAGAGAGAGAGAGATAGGGTTGCTCCTGAGTAAGTCATAAAAGGCAGGGGTCAAGATGTTAGGGAGGAGTAGATTTTGAAGTCAACTTCTGGATTAGAGTTATCAGACTTGAACTAATGAGAGACACCCAGTAGGTCAACACAAAGCAAACACCAGCAATTAAAATCACTAACCAGCTTCCAACATCACTCTTTCTTTCTTCTGGTCTTTCTCCTAAAGCATTTTGTAGCCCTTTGCATATAATACATTCAAGACACGATTTTGAAAAATGTCTTTGCCATATATTTAGAATTTATTTCTTTGTGTATTGTATGCTTTTTGTAATCTCTAAACTGGATGATTTGATCTTTAATAAAAAAGCAATTACTGACCTCTATGATATGTGTTCAAAATGTTATTTGATTACTTTATGTTGATGGAGATTTCTTATTTCAGTAGTAATACACTGTGGGTGACAGAAGATAAACAACAGGAAAGAAAAACATTATCTGAATCTCTTATTCAAGAAATTGATTTTCCTTGGGATCCTATTTAAAGTCTCATTCTGGGAATAAGCCAGCAGTATTTTATAAAGCTAAGGCTGTCATACTTTAAGAAATCAATCTTACAGAGAAAGAAAAAGAAACAAGAAACGTTTATTTAATGCAAGCTTAATTTTACTATGGTGTTTCAGTCAGTGGCTTTATATAGTAGATGAACACTCATCACCCCTGTTGTCCATTTCCATCATGGTGAAACACAGCATTGGCTTAGAAGCCTTGCACATTCTCTATAATGCTAGTTGTTCAAAGTCTATAGGAAAATCATTCTAAAATGTTTTATTTTATAGGAGATTTATCAGTACAGTTATATTGTTACAAAGAAAAATTTTTACAAGTGTTTTTGATCTTTTCCAATTTTCACTTTTAGAAAACATACAATTTACTCAGCTGGTGTGGCTCAGTGGTTGAGCTTCGACCTATGAACCAGGAGCTCACAGTTGATTCATCAGGGCACATGCCAGTTTGGGGGCTTGATCCCTAGTAGGGGGTGTGCAAGAGGTAGCCAATCAATAATTCTCTATCATCATTGATGTTTCTATCTCCCTCATCTCCCTGAAATCAATAAAATATATTTAAAAAAATAATAAAACATACAATTCTATGATTTGCTTGTCCTCATATAATCTCTCAGTTTCCTCTTAATAAAAAATACTTTATAAAATCACAAGGCTTTAGGTTAGCAAAGAGAAAAGAAAATTGATTTTTTAAAATTATAGATATTATATACTCTTATTCAGAAGTCATAGATAACTGATAAACATCACTAGGAAATAAATATACATTACCAAAAACAGAATGTTTATTAAGATCCAAAATGAAAAGGTATTTCTCTAAGGAAATCAAACAATCTTTCTTTAGTCAGGCTTAGAAGTAAAATTCTTCAAAAAATATCTGCTTTTAAAGAAAGAAAAAATAATTGCATTTAGTATTTTGACATGTGGAGAAGTTACATCAGTGATACCACTTGGAACTCTTCAAGCACAATGCAGTACTTAAGATTACAGTAACTACATTTATAATCATAATAAAATATTGCTTATTAATTCTCACATTGCATAGTATTTAATAGTTTCTACTTATTTTCCCTATTATTATCTCAACATTTCACCTAGTGTAATTCTGCATTGTAGGAAGTAGGGTAGGAATATTCATTTTCAGTTAATAAAAGAGGAGATTTTGAAGCCAGTTTGAGAATGTTCCTACCCCAGACCAATGTTCATTATCAATGTTGGTAAAAAGCAAATGTTCCATTCTCATGACAAAGCACTGGCTCTGTTTATAAGGTGCTAATGTACATCTGCATTCTGACAAATGGCCAGATATCTCTGCATTCCCATTTCCAAATAAAGAGACAGATTAAAGGAAACAATTTTCGAATGGTAGAATGCAATAGGATATTTGCTTTGAGTAGTTCCACTTTTTAGCAAGTGTGGTAGTCATTAAGACGCCTCCTTTTAGTAACAAATCTGTGTTAAACTTCCCAGAAACCTGGAGTTAGACAGGACCATGTGACTCTCTTTCTTAAGAACATTTAAGTAGAAATGACAGGGAGACCATTCAGAGTGAAATAGCTAAGCAACAGTGTAGATTTCCTTTTGTTTTGTTTTGTTTTCAAACCTCTTCCCTTTGACATGGTGACTAGCAGTGTTAGAGATGGTGGTTGTTCTCTCAGTAAGGACAGAGTAATGTGATATGCAGAACACCTTATCATGGAACATGACGTAAAATTGGCAGCTTGGGGGCGTGCAATTATATGAGTTTATATAGATTTGTATAAACACCAGCACAATCAGGATGTAGAACTTATCCATCACATCCAGAAATTCCCTCTTGCTTTCATTGTGTAGTCACTCTCCTCTGCCCTAACCCTTGATAGCCCTGTTCCTGTAGTTTTGTTTTGTTTTTTTTTTTTATCTTTCTGAGAAAATCATTGAAATGAAACCATACACATATATAACATGTGGACACTGATTGATTCACTCAGTGTAATGTCATTTAGATTCCTTTCATGTGCACTAACTTTTCAATTGTATGAATGTCCCAATTTATTTAATGATTCACTAACTAAAGAACACTGTGATGGTTGCCAGGTTTTTTTGTGTAGTTATGAATAAAGATGGTATAAATCTTGTTTGTAGTCTTCTGTGTGAATACAACTTTTCATTGTGTGAATACTACTTTATATAGAAGTAAGATTGCTGGGTCATATGGTAAGCACATATGCAATTTTATAAGAATTTCTCAAATTTTTCTAGAGCAGTGGTAGAATTTTTCTTTTTTAAAAAATTTTCTTTATTAAGGTATAACATATGTATCTTTATATCCTCACCGCCCCCACTCATGCTCTCATCCCCCTGGTATCTGCATTTTTCATTCCAAAGCATGAGACTTGCAGTTGCTCTGTGTCCTTGATGGCAGTTGATGTTGTCACAGTGCATTAATTTATCTACTCTAATAGATGTGTAGTGGCGTCTTATTATAGTAATAGAGGCCTGGTGCACAGATTAATGCACTGGTGGGGGCGCATGGCCTGCGAGGATCAGGCCATTGTGGGAGCAGCTATTCATTCCAGTCAGCCAAGCACTGCTCCCACTGTGGGAGCACACTGACCACCAGGAGGCAGCTCCTGCATCAAGTGTCTGCCCCCTGGTGGTCAGTGTGTCATAGCAACTGGTTGACTGCTCATTCTGGTCGTTCTGCTTTTTGGTTGCTGGGCTTTTATATGTATAGATTAATTTGCATTTCTCTAGTGACTGATGAAGCTAAGCACGTTTTCATGTGTATTCCATCTGCACATTTTCTTTTTGGTTAAGTATCTCCTTAAGTCTTTTGCCCATTTTTTAAATTGAGTTGTTTAGTTTCTTATTGAGGTTTGAGAATTTTTTATGTATTCTAGATGTCTTATATTAGATATGTGATTACAAACATTTTCTCCACATCTATAACTTGTCTTTTCATTCTCTTCATAGTGCCTTTCACTAAACAAAGGTTTTAATTCTGATAAAGTCTATTTTATCAACACTTTTCTTTTAAAGATTTATCTTTTGTTGCCATATCTAAAAATTCTTTGCCTAATCCAAAGTTATAAAGAGTTTTTCCTATGTTTTCTTGTAAATTTCATAGCTTTATGTTTAAAATTTATCTAAAATAATTGGAGGAAAAGCAGAGGCACTGGGTGAACATTTTGAGAAATGGATGGATAGTTCTCAGCCAGCAATTAAACACTAAATTAGGAAATGAGGTTGAAGATTTTGAGTTTATAGGTGAAAGCTAGGTGAGAAAACATAGGTATTCCAAAATTAAAGTAGGCTTTTTTCTCTTATCCTGCCCGTCTTTCCAAATCCAAGTTAGACAGTGTGAAACCCCATTGAATAGAAAGTTTGGGTTCCTCTGTCTCTGTCTCTGTCTCTGTCTCTGTCTCTATCTCTCTCTCCCACTTCTCTAACTTCTCTTCCCCTTCTCACAGTGAAGAGGTAACAAGAAAAAAAGTAAATTTACTATCTGAACACAGGACAACGAGTTATTCCTCCTCAGGTGAGTAGAGAAAAGAGGTGTCACAAAGAGACTAGGGTGATAATCCCCACTAATAGAAAAAGAGACATGTGAAAGAAGAACTACAGACAAAACCCAAACAAGCAGAGCCAATCTATGGTAAATGATTAATAAACCTCCTAGGGAGGGAGAGAGAGAGAGAGAGAGAGAGAGAGAGAGAGAGAGAGAGAGAGAGAGAGAGATCTAAGTCCTTCATTTTAATATCATGTTTTAGGTATCAGCCTACTTTGTTTACACCACTCCTAGATTATGAAGCCATATCATCAGCAGAAAGGAAGATTTTACCCCAGTGAGACCCCAGTCACACTTCTTACATACAGAACTGTAATAAACTGTGTATTTTATGGCACTAAGTTTGTGATGATACACCCACTTAAAGAAAAGCATTTCTAAGGGTAAGTTGCCTCTTTTTCTTGACATTCTTTACAATAAAAATAAACGTCCTATATTTTAAAAATACCACATATGCATATTCTATGTTGATAAATTAAGAAGTTCTATATTACATTACAAAATATAATTTTCCTCACAATACTTTTAAGTAAAGAATTCCCCTGGATAATTTCAAATATAATGTTATTTAGAATACAATGTAGTTATGTCAACATTTTTTGATATCCCAGAGGTTATATAGTTAAATATACACCAGCAAGTTTGTTTATATGAAAGTTTACTTACACTTGGATATAATTTTAATACACTAGCTTTTTTGTTCAGCTATATCTGTTCAATAAATAGAGGGTCAAATAATGAATGGTAAATGGATGGAAGAATAAAAGAAATCATTGAATGAGTGAATGATTAATTTTGCGTTGTAACCATAACTAAAAAAAAGTTCCTACTTTTTAACCCATCTTAGAAACACCCAAGAGAGCATTTCACCAAAGAATGTCTGTAACAAAATTTAGTATCAAACTCAAGAATAATTTTTTAAAAAATTGTGTCATAACTCATTTATATTTCCTTTGATCAAAATTGTACTATATTATTACTCAAGTATATTAAATTTATTTGTTTATCTTTAGATAGTTTTCAATTTATATAAATTATAAGTTTAGTATATAAAGACACATATATTAGTCCATTAATATCTGTATTAATGTTTATTATTATTGAAATTTAAGACATAAGGCATTATTATGCTCATAAAAGAACCACTACTTAGCAAAGTCATATTTCAGAACATAAACTCCTTGATCAATTATATCTGTATATTTTTTCCAGTGGATACCATCTTAGGCAGTATAATATCATCCCAAAATGCAAACATTTAATGAAAAGCAGATATGTAAGCAATACTTCTATAGTTTAGTTTTATTTTTCTTATTAAGTACCTTTTCATTCTTGCCCATATGTACCACAGAGATATGTATATAGTTGAAGTGACAAACTATTTTATTCTGATCTTTTCCTTTCTCTTTTACATCACCTCCTATTTTGTTTGTTTTTTAGTGGGTCCTGAAGGTAATTAATTCTCCAGTGGATTACTCTTATTGCCCAGGTACTTATTTCATTATATAATTACCATTATAAATGACACATATCTTCATTTGAGAATACTTTTGTCAACCAATAATAGACCATTGCATCTGGTATATGCTACTAGCAAAACATAGCATTAGGCACTAGTATTCCTTTGGTTTCATTTTGTTTCCTAACATCACACAGCCCTTGATCCATGGAGAACTATCTCCACCCTCCCTGTCCTCCCATCTCATTCAGCAAGAGCCAAGGGAAGAAGAGTGGCTTTGGCAGAAGATGAGCAGCACCTGCTTTGACTTCTTAAATGTTGCTGACAGAGTAGAAAAAGGCCACATTTTTCAAGGGTTGGATTCTTCATGGTGCATTCATTGTAAGCATCCATTGTGCCCTCCTATTTCTCTCCTTGCTACCTTCTCAGAACTCCATGACTCCTGTTGATGATAGCTATCACAAATCTGGTAATCACTGGGATGATACACCCTCTCCAATCATCAAAATTCGTTTTTCATTACGGTTAAGTGTTCAGAGAGCAACTCAATTAAGCTAGATTCATTCAGTACTAAAAATAGTTTTTTAACAAAGAAATGTTCTTTGTTCTAACTTTATGGTTGTCTTATTATTTTATTTTTCAATGATTTGCTCCAGATACTCTAGGCATTAAATTGTTTTGCAGAAATTTGAAATTATTGCAACATAATTTATTAGGAAGATACATTTTTTATCTTTAGCAGGTCAAAAAAGAAGATTCCTAGGCAAAATTTTATTTTACATTTTCTTTTAGGGGAATAGACAAAGGAAGTTATGCTGTCTCTGAATGATTGCCACCCACTGATATTATTTCACTAAGGAAGACCTTTTGGTTTTAAGTACTTAATTAACAACTTAATTAATATAGATCGTGTGTATAAGAGAGAAAAAAGTTATTTCCTACAAAAGTGTCATTCTATACCATTTGAAACTATTTGTGCAAACAAGTCATTTTCAAAATATATGAGACTCTATGTTCAAAGCATCATAGGATATCAGAAGAAAGATGAAGAGTATAAGACATGGAAAACAGGGGTTAAGGTTCTCAAAGAAAAGATTTGAGTTGGATATTACAAATTAGTAGTTAAAAATATTTAACAGATTCTCACTAGGAGGTTTAGAGCAAAGAAATAAGTTTAATATTAAAGGTGATTAGAAAGTTATGAAGGTAGAGCAGTTGCAAAGTATGGGTGTATTGAGTGAAAACAGAAAAGTGTATGTTAAAATCTCATGGAACATGTGTTTTTAAAGTGTCAGATAAAAAATAGGAACAAAGAAATGTGATAAAAGAAATCAGAGTGAATATTTAATACAAAAACATCAAAGACCACAGGATGTCGGGAAGGTGGGAGGCATATTATGATGCAGTGCTGCTCAGCCCTGTCAACTGTTGTGGGAAATGTAAAAAGTCTGAAAAAAACCTAGTAAATGTAGCAACTAGATGTTTACTATAACCACACTAATATACATTTTTAGTAAAGTACTCCCTAAAATAATCCAGGGGTAGATTTTGAGTATTAATTTATGCTTTGAATACTATATATTTTAAGAAAATACCTTACTTATATTTAAACATGCACTTGATCTTGTTTCTAGACTTTATGCTTATTTATTAATTTGATCAAATATCTTGATAATGGAATAATCATGTATTGATTAACATTGGTATAGAATGTATTTTACCATTTGAAAAAGCATTTCATCATTTTCTTTTTTAATATATTTTTTATCTTTATTGTTCAGATTATTACAGTTGTTCCTCTTTTTTCTTTCCATAGCTCCCATCCTCCCAGCTCCCACCCTACCCTCTGTCCTTACCCTCCCCTCCCCACTATCCTCATCCATAGGTGTACGATTTTTGTCCAGTCTCTTCCCACACCTCCAACACCCTTTTCCCCCCAAGAATTGTCAGTCCACTCCCTTTCTATGCACCTGATTCTATTCTATTCACCAGTTTATTCTGTTCATCAGATTTTTATTCACTTGATTTTTAGATTCACTTGTTGATAGATATGTATTTGTTGTTCATAATTTTTATCTTTACTTTTTCTTTTTCTTCCTCTTCTCAAAGGATACCTTTCAGCATCTATCTAATCTAATAAAAGAGTAATATGCAAATTAACCATCACTCTGAGACACCTAAGACATGCCCACCAGTCAAGCCATGCCTACCAGCCAATCAGACTGGCTGTATGCAAATTAATCCAGCCAAGAGGGCGGCCAGCAGCCACGGAGCTAGAGTAAACAGGAGGCTTCCATTTGCAATGGAGAAAATTGCCTGCCTAGGCCAGCTGGATCTCTGCTCAAGGCAACAATGTTTCAATTATAGAAGCCATGGAGCTGAAGCAAACTGGAGGCTTCATTGCCTGAGTAGGCCTCCACTCAAAGCAACAAAGTTTCAATTATAAAAGGTAAATAAACCCCAGAAACCTGATTCTAGCCAGCCTTGCTGGGATATTGGGTCAATGGGAGCTGTGGGCAGCCTGAAAACAGCCCTTAGCCCTTTACCCAGGCTGCTCAGGCACCTCAGTAGGGATCCAAACCCTGAATGGACTGTGAGCAGCCTGAAAATGGCCCTCAGCCCCTTACCCAGGCTGGCCACACCACCATGGGGTGAGGGTTCCCACTGGGGGCCTTGGCAAGCCTGCAAACAGCCATCAGCCCCTCACTCAGGCTGGCCAGGCATGCAGGTGGACATCCCCCAAGAGGTCCCAGACTATGATAGAGCACAGGCCGGGCTGAGGGACCCCTCCCCCCTCTGAGTGCACAAATTTTTGTGCACTGGGCCCCTAGTTTCATATAATACTGGTTGGGTGGTAATGAACTCCTTTAGCTTTTTCTTAACTATGAAGCTCTTTATCTGACCTTAAATTCTGAATAATAGCTTTTCTGGGTAAAGTAATCTTGGTTGTAGGTTCTTACTATTCATCACTTTGAATATTTCTTGCCACTCCCTTCTGGCCTGCTTGGTTTCTGTTGAGAAATCAGCTGACAGTCATATGGGTGCACCCTTGTAGGTAACTGTTTTTCTCTTGCTGCTTTTAAGATTCTCTCTTTGTCTTTTGCTCTTGGAATTTTAATTATGATGTGTCTTGGTGTGGTCTTCTTTAGATTTCTTTTGTTTGGAGTTCTCTGTGCTTCCTGGACTTGGAAGTCTATTTCTTTCACCAGGTAGAGGAAATTTTCTATCATTATTTCTTCAAATAGGTTTTCAATATCTTGCTCTCTCTCTTCTTCTGGCACCCATATAATTCTTATGTTGGTATGCTTGAAGTTGGTCCCAGAGGCTCCTTACACTATCTTCATACTTTTGGATTCTTTTTTTTTTCTTTTCTGTTTGGGTGTTTTTTGCTTCTTCATATTTCAAATCTTTGACTTGATTCTTGGGATCTTCTAGTCTGATGTGGGATATCTGCATATTATTCTTTATTTCAGTCAGTGTATGCTTAATTTCTAGCTGGTCCTTTTTCATATCCTTGAGGTCTCACTCAATTTATCAATGATCTCTAAAAAATTCTTGAAAAACCTTATAACCACGGTTTTAAACTCTATATCCAATCATTTGCTTTCCTCCATTTCTGTCATTTGTGACCTGTTTCTTTGTCACCACATTTTGGCTGCTTCCCTGCCTTGATAGAGTGGCTTTCTGTGCTAGGTGTCCTATAGGGCCAAGTGGCTCAGCCTCCCCAATTACCTGAGGTGGACACTCTTGGTGCACCCCTTTGTAGGCTTTGTGCAGTCTTGTTGTAGCTAAGCCTTGATAGTTGTTGGTATCACTGGGAGGAATTGACCTCCAGGCCACTTGGCTGTGAGAATCAGCTGTGTCTATGGTGGGAGAACTGTGCTGCAGAGACCCTTATGGGGCAAGACTTGCTTCAGTGGGGCTTTGGTGCTCACTGAGTCTTCCCCCTGAGTGTGTCCCTTATGTATCTGAGGAGTTGTGTTCTGGATGGTCCCACTCTGACCACTGTGTACACTGGTTCTTGGATCTCTAAGGAGGTGCTAATTTAGCCTTTGCCTGAGGCTATCCAGCCTTTTATGTGCAAAAGCCTCTGAGCGCAGCTTGGGTGGGTGAGGTCTCAGGGAATCAACAGGGCAGAGCAAATGGCTATGGCTGATTCTCAGCCCAACCCTAAAAGACACTGGGTCTCAGTGTCCCATGGTATGCACTGCAAGCAATGCTGAGAGAAAGCCGCTCTATTTCCTCCCAGTGCCAGACAGTCCAGCTTCTCCCCGTATGATTCTGGGTCCCCAGAAACTTGCCCAGAACTGGAGTTCAGAGCCACTGGGAACTTGTGACTCCCTCCGGAATGAAAAAGAGAACTGCATCCTCAGTAGCCAGCCCTCTCCGCAAGCCCTTTCTGTGTGCGCCTCTGTATCTTTGCACTTTACTTCCATATCTCCTCCAAGTCTCTGTGTTTTTCTCTTTCTAGTTGTAGAATTTTCACCCAGCCAGCCTTCCTATGGTTCTGAGTAGTGTCCATTTTTTCTTTTCGTTGTGGTTTTGAAATGGTTGTGCAAAGCAGCAAATTCAGGTGTTTACCTATGCCACCATCTTGGTTTCTCTCATCATTTTCAATTACCACAGTTTTTGAGAGTTCTTTTCATATATGTATCACACCACATTACTTTTGGAAAAAAACATAAAAATACCTTTGTTATTGAGAATGTAGTAAAGTTACAGATTTATCCTTTAAGCTTAACACATTTGCTTTGTGACTTATTTGGGTATTCTTTTGCCATTTATAGACACTTTTTTCTGTTCCTCATGACATTATTTAGCTATCATCATATAAGCACTTACTATTTTCTTATTAGGTATTTCTATGCTGCTAAATGTTGTATCTTAAATTTTATTTCTATTGCATTTTAAACTAATTCCTGCTGACAGAAAAGTTATTTTAGCAACACTACTGTATCATATAGAAAGAAATGTTTTTCCTATTATTTTCTTTCCTTTGTGTGGACCTTCCTCTGTAAACTCTTACCCTTCTGCAGTGTACAAACTTAGGATGCATTCCCCACTGAAGAGTTCAATCTATTACTAGATATTCTCAGAAATCGTCCGCTGAGAGAACAAGACCAGGTGGCAAAGTCAGATGTATGTGTGTATCACATGATATCTACTATGGGTTTTTTTTAAAGACAGTGTCAAAAAGATGATGATAAGAGACACTTGTGGAATTAGCTAATTAATATTCAATTGATTTGACTATTCTGAGAAATTCCTAAGTCGCTAATCCTACAGTTACTGGTGGTTTTGCTGAGACACCAATGATACTTGTAAATGTCAGGAGGTGGTGTGGTAGCAGTTGCCACTTAGCCAGCAAATGAACATACATTATCAACATTTTCTGAATGCAGGACTTATTTTGTGTAAAGGATTTGTCCTCGGGGCATCATAAATTAGCATAATCAGGTAATTACTTTCACCGTTGTTCTTTATGAAAAGCAACACACACACACACACACACACAGCTAAGTCTTTCAGTTGTTACTGAGGTCCTCAGCAAAGACTACATTTGTCTTGAATTATGATATACTTTTTACTTATTCTTAGTGTTGTCTTCAAGTATGATTTTTAGTAAAAATGTAGACATTGTTTGTTCAAACTGTGATAATTAGTATATGCCTTAACTTTAATGACTAATTCTACTTATGTACTTGGCATTATTTTCTGTACCACACCATGCTGTGAAGTATATTCACATGGATTAATTCCTTCTATTCAAGTTAACATTGAAGAAAAGCACAGGAGCACATAATTTCATATAAGAACTATAAGAGCCAGAAACTAAAGCAACTTGCTTTGACTTACATAGCTCACTTAAGTTATTTCCTACACTAAGTCAAATATCTCAAACACTGCCTAAGAGAAACAGAGTTCAATAATCTGTTATTAAATAAAAGTGTTCTTTCCTCATTGACTTTTGTTCATGACATGCCTGGCTAAAAATGCAAAACAAAACAAAAATAAAATAAATAACAATGCAAAACATTTTATTACAGATATCCAAGAATTAAAAATGTGACAAATATATCAACGTACATAGGAATTACCTAGTGAGACCAAGCAATACATCAAATATTATTAAAATTAAATTCCATTATATCTAGACACATAAAATCCAATAAGAGCATTATGGTCTTTCATAATTATTTCTTACCACAAAGATGAAGCTACAAATCTAAAGGAGGACTATTTCTTTACAGGAATTGTTCTTTTCATTGTCCATATAAGGTGATTAATTTTTTATCTGCTGACACTAATTTTACATTTTTAAAGAAATTATAAGAAAACAGCCACCAAAACAACAACAACGTGTTATTATGGAGAGTTTGACACCATCCACTACTGAAGGAAAATGTTCTTTTAAAAGGTCATATTTTCATGGAATCATAAATCATTTTTTAGCATTTTTTGCAACAAAACTTTACATTAAATTTCTCAAGGAATCTTGATAATAAACAGTCCTCTGGTTACAGTGAGATGAGATATGCATTCACGTCAGGTCCAGAATGTGGAGTGTAACAAGTAACTAGGTACTCATGATAAATAGTTTAAAGCAATGTTTTTTAAAATGAAATTTAATGCAAAAAAATCAATGATGAGTTAAGTATCAAACTTTTAAATAAAGGATGTGACCCCAAACTTGCATGACTCAGCTGCTCTCTATTCCCACCCTAATAAAATATACATTTGCTGAATTAAATTTTAAAAAGAAGGTATTCATAAAGAGTTGAAAATTTTGAATTATAATAATTAAATAACAAAGCCATGTTATTAAAAAATCATTATAATTTTTGCTAACAAAAAAAACGAATTTTGATCACTTCATATATATCAATCCTGAGATTAAAGAAAATAAAGGCACCCTGACTAGTTTGGCTCAGTGGATAGAGCGTTGGCCTGTGGACTGAAAGGTCTCAGGTTCGATTCCAGTCAAGGGTATGTACTTTGGTTGTGGGCACATCCCTAGTAGGAGGAGTGCAGGATGCAGCTAATCAATGTTTCTCATCAGTGTTTCTAGCTCTCTATCCCTCTCCCTTCCTCTCTGTAAAAACTCAATAAAATATATTTAAAAAAAAAGAAAAGAAAGGCTCCAGAGAATTCAATTTAATAAAGATTAAAAGTAATAAAATGCATTTATTATTATCTTCTTAAAATATATATATTTGTTGATTTCAAAGATGAAGGGAGAGATAGAAACAACGATGAGAGAGAATCACTGATTGACTGCCTTCTGTAAGCCCTCCAGTGAGGATGGAGCCCGCAACCTGGGCAAGTGTCTTGACTGGGATCAATCCATGACCTGGTTCATAGGTCGATGCTCAACCACTGAGCTACAACACCCAGGCATATTTAGTATTATCTTTTGCTTTTTTCCCCATTATTCATTCAAGTATGAAACAGTCACATGCATAGTTTGTTTAGTTACATTTTAAATCTACAGCTTATTTTTACTATCAAATATTTACATTGGATATAACTTATTATTCACTAATTTTTACTTGGCTAACTCCTGTTTGTGCTTCCCATGAAGAATCAAATTAATACTCTGAGAATCACGTGGAAATTTTCACCCACTAACCAATCAATAAATATCCAATAAATCTAATCATATCACCTAAAGGAGCGACCAATGTTATTTTAAAATTGGGGTTGGAGTTGGTAGAATTATTTAATAAAACCAAGCAAGGCATATTTTCATCATTGTCATTTCCAATAAAACATTGATTGCATAGTTTTGCAATTCAATTAGCAACTGCTTTTTCAACACTGCAGAGTGAATTTGGCCTTTTGACAAAATGCTATAATTTTTTTATAATCTTCTTGAGTTACCTAGATGAAATTGTTATTAGAATTGCTTAAAAGAAGAAAGCAGAAGATTTAAGGACTAAGAGGACCCAAGTTAGGATATGCTAAATATGGCAAGCCCAATTTAGTAGGAAATTACTAAAGTAGAGTCTTTAATGAAAATCAGAGATAGTAGAAATAACTTAACTAAAAGTAGACAGCTGGCATAGTAACACAATACATTCACTCTGTTTTTGATTGAAAGGAACATAAATCAGGACTAACATAGGCACAGAGTATAAGTATCTTTGGGAATCTTTTCCCCAACTTTTCTGCCCTAGTAAAAGATGGAGAACTTGTAGGTTGGGGCAGGCATGATGATGTTACAAATGAGAAAATTATTCTAAAGCCAACTACTATTAGCAGAAGGTGACGCAGAAACTATGTAGTCCAATAGATGCGACAAATTGTCAAAATTTAAGAGTTAAGTTGGCATCTTAACTTCTATCCATAATTGATTTAGCCATGG